>CEMM01322351.1:136789-183786 GCA_900068975.1 Hygrocybe conica | reverse complement strand
ATACACAGAGAACGCTGGCGCGATATCCTCGTCATCACCTCTCGCCTTTGTTCTGACGGTGTGCGGATACTGCTGGTCGCCATTTACCTTCGAGGTCAGTCTCGCTTTTCCTCTCAAACACTCGTCCACTAACATCACACTTCGCAAGAATCCCTGCACGTCGCTCGATCCTTGGTTCCCGAAACATCCTTCTGGTACTCCCGTGCCCCGCTGAGCGTCCTTTTTGCCGTGGCCATCGTGCCCTTGTACAACGCACCCTCCATCGCGTCCAAACGAGTGCTCTATACCGCTTTCATGTCTATTGCCTCCTACGTCCTTTGGCTCGGCTGCGTCGCCTACGCACATTCCCGCGGTGCCTTCCTGCCGCTTGGCCAACGTCTCGATCTCGGTGTCCTATGGCAAGGGATCAGTTGCGTCCTGGTTTCCTGTTTCGATCGATCATGTTTTTATCTCAACGCCCTGCAGCTACAACCGCATTCGCTTTCACCTCCTCGTCAACCCTCCCCTTTGCTTCCTCCCTCGAGTTTACCCGTCCAATCTCATGGCGGAAGCGCCGATTTCGCCCTTTCGAAATCGTCTCCATTGCTTCCACGATTGCCTCCATTTCCCTCACCCTTCCTCTCTCCATCATCTTCCGTCATCCACCCAAATCAGTACGTCGCCCTTCCCCTCCCTCTCCCACATCCCCCATTTTATCAACCACGCAGATGCAGTTTCCCCCCAGCGGAACCCTAATGCTCCAGCACCTCGTCGCCGTTTTCGACGTGTCCACGCTACTCCTTGCTATTCCATACATCCTCAACACCATCCCGTCGCTGCCCTTCCCAGAGAGGCTGCATGCCTCTACCCGGATGACTCTCACTAAGCACATCACCTTCCTTGTTAGCGTTATGCTCTCCCTCGTACCCGACCGCCTCGCCCGCCTCACGAGCAATCTATTGTTAATCACGACATTGACCGGGACCTATCTCATCCCCGGTAAGTGCTCAATTCGCTTCTGTCTGTACCCTTTCAAACGAAAGCCACAAGCTATTCTGCACATCATCATCCACCACATCAGACAACCACATACTATCATCATGCCTTCGCTACCACCCGACGACCACTCTGACCTCCGCGATGAACTCTTGCAGCGGAAAGAACGTGAGCTGCAGAGACGACGCAGAGCTCGCAGGCTCGTGTGGGATGTCATCGTTTGGGTTTTTTTTGTGCCACTGGGAGTCGCGGGGCTCGTTTGGGCCGCTGGGAAGACCGGAAGCTGAGAATTCACAAGTGGTATTCGCAATTTTGCGTCGTGTTTCGCATCATGCATCATGACAGTATATACTTAGCTACCCTATGATTACAACGGACAATATTGGGCTGGGAATGGATAAATATTATCATGTTAGCAGTCTGGGGCTGATTATTTCCCAGTATCACATATTTGCACTACCTGACAGCGAACAGATGCACCGAGTTTGAAATACTGGACGGAAGCGAAGTGCCAAGACTGTGTGAACGTGTGAGCTTGAGCCGCTGGAGGCTACATTACAGCATATATGGCGAAAGCCACTCATTTGGGTCGTCGACGTCAACGTCAAGATTGCAATCAATGGTCCTGGTCGGCGACCGTAAATCAGATGCCTGAGCAAAGCCAAGTTGGTCAACCAGGAGGGAGCGGAGGAAAACGCTGTAATCAAAAAAAAAAAAAAAGGAAGCCAAGTTGGTTCCCACCATCGATCAATAATTGAAGGAAGACCACCACTTTTTTTTTCTTCCAATAGAAACGGAACTTCTTTTTCTTCAGAGTACTGTATCTGTCCTTCGACGCACGTGTACAGAATCGCAAGGTAGCCCCGAATTTTACGCCGCGGGTCGTCCGACCAATGTTTGGGCTGAGTGTCAATGCACGTGAATGATTTGCGGCACATCGCATGGGGCTTCTGCGAGAGAGAAATGGGGTGCACGAGTGAGAAGTTTTCTTCGTCGTGATACTTGACTTGTGCAGTGCAATCTCCAAATGGGTCTTGTCTTCCATGAACGTGCATGAACACTCGAAACAGTTTGTCATAGTTCAAAGAAGTACCGCAGCACCTTTCAGCGTTGGATATCAGTGATTGGAAAGTTGAATCCCTTGCAAGACAGATAGATAATGAGGCATCTTCGCGGAGAAATAGTTCACTTGATCACTGTCGGCTCCTGATGGTGGGCGCTGATCTCGCAGCGAAATCACAGCCAGAAAAATGGGGTACGGTTCAAGGAAGTCACGGACGTCAATAATGAGCCAACGCTTTCAGTGCTTTACAATTAGGACGAAGGGTCTTACAAAATTCAATCTGCGTGGTAAATTCCGAGGAGTGTGAAGGATGTCGGGAAACTCAGTTGACAAAAGTTTCACTAGACGATCGATCAAGAGAGATCTGGCAGGACTCGTTACTGTAAGGCCCCTTGTCCCGAGATAGTGGGGCACACGTCAACGAGCATATACGAGCACCGAGCAACAAGTTCCAAATACTGCAATCAAAGCACAGAGAGAACGGTGGAGCATCGTGTTGAAGCGCCGAAGAGAAAAACGCTACGGTGGAAGGCAGCGTTTCTGACTGGCGCCTTGCGACATAGGACACATAAAATGCATGAGATCCAATAGTTACCCCATAGAAATTTTGTAAGCAACAAAGAACTAAAGATGAAAAAGGTCAGTCGAAGTTCGATTAAAGTAAGGAAGGGATATACTTTGAAATCGCCGATCTTTCTCTTCATACAGAATATGGCGACTTTCGACGGGTGTGTATGGACCGGCAAGTGCAGCCAGGCTCTTCCGTGTTTTCGCAGACTTCGACGCCAGTGAGACCAGCAAATCCACCAATTCTGTCAATCGTCCAGACATCCTCCAAACCGCAAAATAGATGATTCACGTAGATTGTTTGCAGCGTAGCACATCGCCTGGCAAGCTCCCGCACGTGCGAGGAGAAAACGGTACTCATATCCTGCAAGGGTAATGGTCCTTCGTCGTCGTCGATGTCTCGGATCTCAAGATGGATAGTTCTCAACCGCGTGCAAACAGGTTGCCGAGTTCCTCAGCAGAAATGAGTACTTCCATTGTCCCAAATCTCCCGTCCACCGCCAGAGTCCCTCTCCAAGTCTCTAAAGAATGGCCAAAGCACCTTGCCGACTCGGAGATCAAGGTCGCCGTTTCATTGGCTGTATGCCAGACGGTGTTGTAGAGTTGGATATCCTGGAGGGTTGGGAGACTGGGCGGGTGTTCGTTATGAGCGTCTTCATCGGCTGAGCGGATAAGTCTCCACATCAAGTTGACGGGAGAGCTCGAAGGACGGATGACGAGATGGCGTAAAGATTTTGACAATGACTTCATTCCAACGGTTGCCATGCCGCCAAAGATCAGTGCTGAGCCCGTAAAAGAGCGCAGTCGCGGTAGAGTATCTTCAATGAATGAATCCAGATCGGGTTCGACGATGTTAGCGATCGACAGCTCCTCGATGGTTTCGTGGGACAGAAGGAACGCGGCAAAGAGGCGCTTTGCTTGTGGTAGCGTTGCATTGTGCATCGTGACGTCAAATACGGTAACAGACACTAGATGATAGAAACAAATTCCATGGAAGGTTTGATCCTCGAATACGAACGACGGCAGGCATAACGTATGGCAGGTTTGGAGAGAATGCAAGCATAATGCACGAAGAGGCCTCAGCTGCTCTGTGGGGGGTATTCGTCACTTTGGGGACAAAGATGACGATTGGCAAAGCCAAACATGCCTTTGATCTGAGGGAACCATTCAATGCTCCTAAGACCAGCGAGACCTCCAAAGTTTGCACTGGGCCACTTGGCTTCAAAATAGCAGGCTTTGAAAGGTGTAAACACTATCTTTTTCGTCGTCGCCGTGGATTTGGACGAAAAGATGCGACCAAATGCCAATTGTTCCGCCTCGGTCTGGAAGGGAATTCCAATGAATGTGACTCGCTTGAGGGACGTAAGATTCGCTAGGGCGTCCATGCTGACGAAGAGCTTAGGAGCTGTCGGCCTACCTAAGTAGACCTCGTGGTGGCATGTGTTCAGAATCAGCTCTGTGACGCTGCTGGCAAGCTCTTCGTCCCGAGCAAGTAAAACCCAGGTCGGTGAACACACCAGCGGTCTGAGCACTAGGACCCGATAGATGAATGGCCGAATGACGGCGAGAAGGGGGGAAGCGGTTGTGCAGAGATGTGCCAGGTCAGACCTTGTGGCAAATTTGAAATGATGCAACAACCGACCAGACGTCGTACTAGGGAAGCTGATATATTATGGATTGCGGGATTGTCGCAGACGTTGGTCGCCTTTGTTCGGGCTGCAGGGCTTGTCGGCGGCGGGCGCGCCTTTGCTTTCGTGCGGATGAAGGCATTGGAGGTGAACGACGGATTTAATTTTCAACTGAGATCCAACATGTGAACAACGCAACAACAAAATAACCAAGCAAACGGAACCAAGTCCAAGATGAACTCCACGTAGTCCATATAGTTTTTTTTTGTAACTGCCAGTGAGTCATTCACACAGGCGGGTACTCAGCCATGGCCTTTTGTTCTGCCTGGTCACGGTCTTGCCCGATAGCACTTGTAGCACTAATAGTTCCCGAATGAGACAGACTATACCTCCACAGAACGATTTGGACTCACGATTTGGTCAACGAGCTACTGGCATCCTCCTCAGTACGAATAAACAATTCGTATACAGCGGCTCCGAGCTGACCCCCGATGATGGGTCCAATCACGCCACACCACAACCAATATTGCCTGATAGCGTCAGTCAGCCGTGCGGGAAAGGCAAGCAAGACCGTGATGAAGATGAACCTCCTGTAGGAATAAACCGCCGAACCCCATCCTACCATAGATGTTAAAATCCTAGGTCCGAGATCCCGCGCAGGATTAATCGAATAGCCTGCCATCATTAAGGGACGTTCCTGGGAAATTGATAAAACAGCTCACTTGTCTCCATTCCGAGGGCCACTCCCACACCTAAAACCACAAGAAAAAGTCCAACAGGGACTATGCCCGGTGTGAGGGGCCCGTTGTGCTTGTCAGTGATCGCAAAAAGGGCGATGAGCAGCATTGCCGTGGCAAGAACCTGACAACGACGTAAGCCATTTCAAGCCGATAGGTTAAATCGACAGTCTCACTTCCGAAAAGAAACAGGAGACGTTCGTCATGTAGCCCAACTAGCAAGCATTTCGTTGATAAGGGCTGTCAGGATGGCCTTTGTAGGAACGCACTGCATAAGTCGCGAATGCACCAGCTGTGGTGAGCGTACGGACTCCTCGACCACCCTCAAATGCGTCAATGGCATGGTAGTAATTGGCAAAGACCAGAGCTGCGCCGACGATTCCACCCATCAGCTGAGAGAAGATATAGATTGGTACCTTCTGCCAAGGAAATTTGCGCCACGTCTATTCGTACAAAGATTGCACAAAGTTGGGTAAATGTCGAGATTTATTGAACGCACAGCAAAGGCCAAAGTTATCTGGAACACCGGATGTCAGAACTGGGACATGCAAAACGTATTTAGAACATCCACCGCAGGATTGATGTGACCACCTGATACCCCACCTGCGACCCACACTCCCGTAGACACGCCTGGACTTGGATGTGAGATCTTTGCACCAACAAGAAGTGGGAGGAAAGACTTACCAATAGCCATGCCGAAATTGGTAGACAGGTAGCTCTGGGCGTGGAAAAAAGGACTCCGTTGAGTGATTCATGATCACGGGAGGATGGATAACGCACTCCTTGTTGGGATGACGCGACGGCAGGGTTGGAGGAAAGTAAGACCTGGCAGTTAGAGCCACACCCGAATATGACAATGAGCATAACGCCTGCAAAGGTTGAACGACAGGGTCAGAGCTTTGGGTGATGCTCTCGCTCTCTTTTTTACCAAGAAATTCGGCGGCAGGCTCTCGTATCGCCCGGCTAAAGGACCCTCATCAGCAAGAGACTATTCGTTAGAGGGAATAACTTGCCGAAATCTCGACCACCTCTGCTGGTTCTCGGTACTCAGCATCATCGTATCGAAGGGAAGCCGCTGGACCAATGTTGAAATCGGTCGGGCTGAAGTACAGATACGGTGGCGATGTTCGCATTGCTGTAATATATAATACCCGGTCGGGCGTAGCCGCATCGATATCATCCGGCTGAGATCTCATATTGTTAGTGAAAGGTGTTGAGATGGCTTCGGTGACCTCGATGTCCGAGTAACATGATCGATCTCCGCTGCCGCAGATCCATGCCATACGGAGAATGTCGGCACTATGGTCATTGCGGGGCGCTTAAATCCCAGTCAGATTGCTGTATACGTCTATATACATGCACAACACGCACCCATCCAGGGCTCTAGGCTCACAGGAATATAGCTCCGGCAGATCGCAACGCCACATTTAGGTCGAAACGGGTGAAATGTGCTTCCGCTATACTGTATGCGCGAATAAAGTTCAAGCGACCTCGGACGTCGAAGCTACACTTTGACATGGCCATGGCCGACAAACATTCGAACTCATCTGAGCTAGGGTCGTTCCGGTGAACGGGATGTCGTCGGGTACTTTGTTGGAGGGAACGGCTGCGAGAGTTCGAGGCCGTAATATTGTTTGAGTGAATGAAATACTCACCAATGGCACATGCGCCCAGAGAGGTGATGTGATGTTGTAATTGGAAGGACCATGAGCATGGTTATCGCGAGTGCGAATGTAATTTATAGAACCAGGGCGTATGGTAAAGATCCTTTTCGAGTCGGAGGCACTTCGGCAGACAGCTAGACGCCGAGTCTGGAACTGATGCACGCCCGCGCGCCACTAGTACTAATACCTCCAGTGATGAGCCGGTCAGTGACAGGTGATCGTGTATGTCCACAAGGTCATCGCCTCATGTCTATTGACGCTCTTGATAAGGCACTGCACTCACTTTCAGGGTATCAATGAGCTCTCTTCACCAGGATGTTGTACAATTGTATCAGAATCTGAGCCGCGAACTTCCGAATCGTTCTATCACCGAGAACTGTCAGTTGATCATGTCATGCCATGCCATTGATATTGCTAACGGCATGATGCAAATGCGTGTATGCCGCGGCCATGTGCGTCAGAAGGTATTCTTTATTCGTGCTATCATGGCGAGATGTAGTATTGCCAAGTGGCAAGTCCGAAGAAGACAGAGACATGGTATCCTGAACTCGACGACAGCGGACAGTCGCTTCACACAGCGCCTCGAGCCCCCGAAGCTGTTTGCGTGTCGCTTCGTGCATGTTAGTTTCTGGTGTATTTTCTGGACCGAACTGGACTCACGAGTGGCCTGTCAAGCTATCCGCCCCGTTATAAATACACAGGTCGTAGATCGCAGTTCCGAGCTGAGCCCCGATGATTGGCGCAATGATAGGGCACCACAACCAATATTGTCTGGGATACGAAGATAAGCAGGAGTCGGACGTCGGGTCAGCCGGATTTTTCACCTTCTGTAAGAATAAATCGTGGATCCCCAGCCCGCCACAGACGTCAGGAGTCTAGGACCAAAATCCCTGGCAGGATTGAGCGCATAGCCTGATCAACAGTCAAATCCATCTTTTAATTGCTCAAAATGTCCAAAATGGCTCACTGGTCTCCATTCCGAGGGATATTCCCAGCCCCAATATCACGACAAAAAGTGCGACGGGTGCCAAGCCCGGAGGAGGAGCCCCGTTGCGCTTGTCCGTGATTGCAAGAACGAGAATGAGAAGCACAGCTGTGGCAAGTACCTGGGAATGCCATGAACAGTGCGAAAAGCGAAAAGTAACATGATACACAACCCTACCTCCGAAAAGAAGCACGAAACGTTTGTCATATAATCCAACTGGCAGTGCACATTTCGTTGATGAGGAGCGGCATAATGCCATAATCCGGTGGCACAGCACTTACCGCGTAGGTCGAGAATAGGCCGGCCGTGGCGCGTGTACGGACTCCTCGACCACCCTCAAATATGTCAATGGCATGATAATAATTGGCATAGACAAGCGCTGCGCCGAAGAATCCACCCATCACCTGAGAGAAGATATAAATTGGTACTTTCCGCCAGGGGAACCCACGCCAGACCTAACAATTATCATCAGTGGAACGATGCACGTCGAATAACTCCACCCACCGCGAAAGCCAATGTCACCTGGAAGAGAGCATCTCGGCATCTCGGGTCTCAAAAAGCATTCGAAATACTCACTGCAGGGTTGATGTGACCGCCTGATATGCCTCCGGCGATCCAGGCACCCATAGACACACCTGTAATACAGAAGCAAAGTCAGATTCATGAGGAAGAGGAAATGAGGGAATCACCAATCGCCCATCCCAGATTGATAGACAAGTAGCTCTGCAATGTGAAAAGACATGGTGGACCATTTATGATTAAAGAAGAACCGCAGAAAGAAACGCACGCCCTTTTGGGAAGATGCAACGCCAGCATTGGACGAAAGCACCACTTGGCATCCAGAGCCAATACCGAAGATAACCAAAATCATCACGCCTGGATGGACTGAGTGCTGGCTGACGCCATTACTTGTTCGACTTACCAAGAAATTCAGCCGCGGGTTCTCGCATTATCTCACTGAGGTGTGGAGACCATACGTATGAGAGACACGTTCTTGTCATTCACAAGAAAAGGAACGTGCCGAAATCTCGACCATTTGGTGATTCTCGCCATGGACACATCGGAGTCCCGGTAGACTTGTAAGCTATCACGGCTGGCCCTCGGTTCGTGCCGCTCAGAAATCCCAGACTCTGGAAATTTCAACGAGGACATGAGTCGTCAAGTCGTCAATAAAGAGAGCGAAGGGATGCCGTCTGGAGTTGACGAGCCAGGCAATTTATAGGGACAGGATGTGCGAAGGAGAGCCGATAAAGGCAGGCGTTGCACAATCTTAGACGAGAGCACTAAGTGCTGATTTGCGGCAATAGAACGCGACCAGAACCCTTCTTCTGCTTCGTGGTTCGATATCGAGCTTTTCATTAACTTCACCACGAAGGCGGGAAAATGTTCATTCCGGCGAAAATTTTCATAAACGTCGGGTCAAAGACATCGCGGTCGCGTTTAATTCTCCTCATTGATCCGTGACGATCGTTCCGGGCGACGCCGGAGTCAAGTAAGGACCGGCAGGTCGTCACTCACAGGCAGATTGAAATGGTATTCTGAACATAGTGACCTTGAAAATACTTGTTAGTGAAAACCTCACGAATGAACAATCAAGAAAATCGATTCAGGTTGAAGTAACCAGGCGTATCGTAATAAGATGTCTGACAACGGAACGAGCCTCACGCAGCTGAGACGATACGGTGGCAACCGTATACGGTGCATGGGCCATAAGGCTTCAATATTGATATTCCGAGGTTTTTAGGGATGACGGTAAGAAGGTCAGCATGTGGAACCATGCCAAGTCGGCGTCACCCTGAATTTGGCTGATGAACAGCGAACGCTCGGGTGGTTGGGGAACGGATGGAACAAGCTTCAAAGAAAACTCACTCGCACGGATTGGTAAGAGTGTCACGTCATTCGCAGACGAGAAGTAATCGAGAGAGGCGCCAGTTCTGGTGGTAGCAGGTCAACGATCTACCAGGACGAATTTCAGATAAGCAACCAGACGGAAATGAGGAATCGCACCTTCCGTGCGCAGGACTCCCCACCGACTTCCCATCCAGTGGCTGCAACTGGTAGTGCAGAGGTGGTAATCAGCCTCTCAATCAAGCTGCCGATGCCAAACTTCTCCCCCGTGTATTCTCGCCATCTAAGTATGTTCTCGATGATTTTCATGCGCCTCGTAAGGAATCGTTGCCGAGCGGGGATGGCTTCTGGGTCGAATCGCATGCTTTCTAGTGCTTGATACCGCAATACCAGTGATTCAACCTCATCTACATCTCGCTGAAAACACGATTGGATGGCCTTGAACAGCGCCTGGAAAGAGTAAAATGAAGATATGAACAAAAGCCAAAAATATTCAGAGAGACATACCTGAAACTTGACATGATCAGATGGGACAAATTTCTCTAATTCTTTTGCGAGATGTAGCAGCCTTGTCATGTGTAGTGATGAATACGGATTAAACGCTCCGCAATCGACAACCTTGCAGAATCTGGGGATGACGGCCGTCGAGACCATGGCAGAAACGAGGTTGCCATCCGCCTCCAGTTTAGCCTCCTCCGCGTTTGCTGCGGAATGTGAATATTGGTACAATGACGTGTACCAAGCGAACGTGTCCACTCCTCTGGGATCCTAAACCGAATGCACGATCAGGGCAACAAAAAGGCCAGATTAAACAGCAATTCACCTCCAAGGGGTTCCACCCTAACATCTCCAACCTAACCCAGAATTCCCAGGCGGACACAAGACCCATACCACCCCAAGCATTTGTATATGAATCTCTATATTGATTTCGCCATTCGCCAAACCACTTCCCGAGACCTTGACTGGGGTCTTGAAAGGCAATCGCTTGAACGTCTGAAAGAACTTTCTTGCCATCAGCAATAAGTCCGTTGATCGCTGTGTCGTAATCCATGGCATCGGACGGAGGTAATGATGAATCCGTGGAGTACCCGTCCTCGGCATCAATATCTTCAGCCTCAAGGTTGGAAAGACGAGCTTTCCTGCTCGATCGGCGCGCCTCGCGGGCAGCCTGGCGTTCTCGTCTGAGGACCGCAGGATTCATTTTCGGCAAAACGCGACCAAGCTCATCGACCTCTTCGAGTTGATCCATTGACGGTGTTAGAAGGTCTCCAAATATCGCCGCGAGATCGTCTGCATCGTCTGCACGTCGTCGAGACATGATCATATCAGATCGCTCCTTAAGGATGGATATATGTCCTTTTTCGATGTTTTCAAGTAAAGGATACTGGGATAGCTGGGTAAGGAAAGAGATACGTCAGCCAAATGACAGAGGACCATACCTTTTCATCAAGGAAGGTCGCTACGGTTTCAACCCACTCCCTGAAAGCAGCAAACCAGCTCCTCTTGACCTCGGCCTTTCCGATGACTGTTCTCAAGTGGACTTGGCGCGCATCGATTTGAACGCGTTCTTCTGAGATTGACTCTAAGGATGAAGTTTTTTGTGCGTGCGAAGTTGTCAAGTCACTGAGGGACTTGGTAATGCGCGCCATCACGGGTCCTATTGTGGGTATGGGTGCCGCTGGAGGGACTGGAGAGGATGATGAAGGGTTATTGTCAAGTGATTGTTCACTTACTTGGAGCAGCTTTGTATGTTGGTTTGGTCCGCCGTTCAGTGGGATCATCACGCATGTGACCCCCCCTACGCATCTGTTCCTGTTCCCACCGCATAGTCTCCTCGTCATCTTCGTCTCTAAACGCTTCTGAGGTTTTCTCAACAATGAAAGACCAAGTTGACGAACTCACACATCTGCAATCATATCCTTCCTGGCTTCCTGCTGCTTCTCAGCTTCTAGCTTTTGAGATTTCTTTCCCAGTGCAATCCTTTCCTGAGCACTGGTAAATTCCGCGAATTCTAAGCTCACGTCAACGGGCGTAATGGGTTGTAGAGGGAAATAGCAAACCATCTTCGCATTCTCCCAATTCGTCTTCCTCTCGCACCAAACGACTTTCAGGATGAGGGCCTCGGTATTCATCATCAGATTTTACGACAGTCAAAGAAATGTATTCATCTGAGACTGTCACACGATTCCGCTCGCGCTCCCGTTTAGACGCCAATATTGACGACTCGGATGGGATTACCGGTTCCAATTCATCTGCCGCAGAAGGTGAAGCAACCGGCTGTACCGCAAAAGGCTCAGAACTATACCTGGAACGTCATTAAGCGTTGCCATCGAGTAATCGTCTGGGTCCACAGACATGTCCACATCGTACGAGACGTTCCCTGAAGCTGGTGGGCGATTGGTCGGGGTGCTCGCCTTGAGTTCGGAGAGGTATGCTGCGTCGTACGTCGGCCCTCCATTTGATCGCGGAGCGAGTGAAGCGACATCGATAGATGACGGTGTAACGCCACTACACGAGTGAAGATGAGATGGTTTGAACGGATCACCGGATGTATGCGCTTACCCCACGATCATTGTGCGTTTGCCCGTCACCAATTTTCTGCTGAGGTTAGATTTCTTGACCTGAAAGGCTTCGACATCCTCTCCCTTGCCGTCGAATCAGTCTCAGAATGGTGGTGCAGTTTGAACACGGACCTCGTCTCCAAAACTCAGCCTCGATCTCGCCTTTGCACGCTTCTTGAGCTTAGCCACAACGGTGCTCGGGGATTCACCTTCCATTCCACCTGGTTCATCTTCGCTTGCTGCGTCGGATGAAGGCTGTCGTGGACGCTGGACGGCCTTTGCGCCGGACTTGTTTCTTTTGAACACTATGGGAGCAGACATGACGCGTGACGTGACAGGTCGCGTGACATTGTTTCGCACGCCTACTTCGCCGTTCACGCCCAAGCTACTGTAATGACTGAGCCAAGCAGACCACGACCGAAACCCCGCCGTCGGCAGCAGGTGGAGGTTCCCGATCCAAAGCCAGCACTATCACCAACATCTGCAGAGCCGATCGAGATACCCTCAAGCCCCATTGACCCGACACAGGACGAAGTCGAAAAGGAAGACGCGTTGTTTATACGAAATCAGAAACGGTCAGTGGAAGGGTGGAAGAAATTGAAAGAACTAGACAGAGGTTGTCTTTTTTTATTGCGCTTTCTCCCTATTACCCTCTCATCTTACGATCATCAATATTAGAAGCCTCCCGCCATTCGGCCACAGTCTCTGAACTGGACGGTGACGAGTATTCGTCACCGCGTCGCAAATACAGTCAAAAGGTCGCCAACGGGCCCACTGTACCTCGCTGGGTCTCAAGTGATGGCAGTATTCCGTGAGTATTTGTGGATTCATTGAGTATGGATGTAGGTGTCGATCCGCGCCAGACGTCATTAATCTTCCGACTATAATAGACTTGAACTCTATGACGATGACGACGACGACGACCTCGTCGAAATTCTTGGTTCATCTCGAAACGGACGTATTCCCAAGTCTCCGTCGAAACGTAAACGCGGGCGAAGTCGTTCCAAGTCAATCACGCCACCGCCGGCACTCCGTATCGAACAAATACAGCAGGCGAAGCATATCGCTCGGTATGAAGGAAACAACTCTATCAATCCATCACCTGGCTGAAATATCTTGCGCTTGATCAGAGAAACGTTGGACATCGCGCCGAGAACTCCGTCACCTCCTCCGATTGTCGATGACACGGACGATATCATTGCCCTGGACCCTGAACTTGCCCGCATCGCAGCTGCGGTTCGCAACCAACCCTCGCAGTCGAAATCTGTAACTGAACCAATCATTGGCGGACCCGAGAAGGTGAATGTCACGGTTAAATGGTTACCTCATCCCCTCGATCAGTCCGGCCAGGCCCAAACGTGGATTTTTAAAATCAACCGAGTGTGTTTCTCGTTCCAATAATCGATATCCTTTTTAAACAAGTCTATCACAGTCCGATCCCTTCCGTGTGGTGTTCGACGAAGTAGCCGATCTGTGCGACATCCTTTTCAACGACCTCATTATATGTCATAAACACAACCGGCTGTTCCCCTCTGTCACACCAAATGGTCTGAAAATTTGGGCAGACGTTGAACTCGGTATGCATGCATCTTTTTGCTACACTATATTTGAGGCAATAATCCACCCGTTCGCAGAGGCCTGCAATGTCATTACTTACAACTACCTCCGTACGCAACGGCATGAGTCGCCCCTGCCAACGACCTTCGAGGAGACAGCACGCGATCCAAGCCCCGATTCCTCCAAGGAAGATGACGCCGGAGACTCGGACGAAGAAAATAGCGATGATCAATTTAAGCTGACGTTGCGATCTGCTGGGACGACCATCACCTTGAAAGTGCGACCTACCACAACATGTGGTGCCATCGTGGATGCCTTCCTCAAACGAGCCGGTATTGCAGCCAAGAAGAGTGGGAAGGGGAAATCAGTAGCTCCAAGCTTACTGATAGATGGAGAAAAAATGAACCCCGCCGACCCCATAAGCGTAGCTGACTTGGAAGACGGTGACTGCGTGGATGTTGTTGGCTTGTGATGAGGTGATGAAGGTTTCTCTTCCCTGGATTAGGTGAACATAACTATATATGCCCTTGTACACTAGCATACAGCACGTCGATCAGCATCATGGATCCCCCGCGTTTCGCACCAGTATTCTCGCATTGTTTACGAATGCGCGAATGAGTTCGTCGAACGCACTCTGTTCGTGTTCTGGCGCATTTGGATCACCGCGTCGAGCAGCAGTCGCAAGAAGGAGGGCCGGTCGCGCGAATTCAAGCTCCAGTTCATGCAAAACTTCAGGCTGACGAATGTGGGTAAGAATGAGAACAATAGAGCACAGCCATGCGACGAACAGGAGCATTTGGTGAAGGTGGTGATGAGGTGACCTGGGTTAGGTCAATGACAAACTCCTCGTGCGTGTAGCTCATTCTGTCCTTTCTCCTAGTATGTGAGACAGGTCCAACTGGATGCGGCGCTATGCAAATCTTAGTTCAGATTCCTGTTATGCCCGAATAGTGGTAAAGTCTACGAACCACTGATCTCCATATTGACGGAAATGCGCCAATCCACAGCTGTCTTGGGTGAGTAGACATTGAGATCGCCGAGTCTCACTTTTCGCATGCAGTCGACGACGGCTCCGGTGACTTCGTCCCGAGTAACACGTATCTTCTCATGACTGTCCGTCTGGTAGAAATTGTCGATGAGCCGCTTGTGATGATAGGCCAGAGGCGAAGATAAGTGAGACGGGTGGTTTGAATTAGCTTGAAGTTCATTCAACATAGTATTGAAATGCTTGTGTTGCACCTGTGACAAAAAGGTGAGATCGGCGCAAAACACGCAAATGGAGTGGATCGACGACACCAATGACATGTTGGATTCGAATCGACATTCCTTGCTAGGGTTGAGTACTAGAATGTGCACGCGTCAATGCACACCTCGCGTGGATGACGGGAGGAACGCCCTGGCATACTGGTTTCGACGAGGACAGGTAGAGAAAGTCGTTGCCCAGATGATTTCTCTCTCAGCACGCCAACTTTGGCTTCGACCTCGACACGGCTTATCACATTGGGTTCCGACCGTGGCCTCGTTTGTATCATGTAGTGCACGAAATCCGCAACGGATTTTATGAACTCATCCGTAGGTTCAACGCCGAGGATAGATAGCGAGAGTGGCGGAAGTGTTGTGGCATGACGTGGACTACCATTTGACCTGTGAGAATCAGAAGGGCGACGGCGACGTTTTGAAGGTGGAGGTGAAGTGCTCGAACGTGTTCCGGACATGACTTGGATGACTTGGATGAGGTGCAGTAAGGAATATTAATCCTACCATATATATGGAAAGTCTTCACCATGTCGATCATATGCGTATTACAGCTACAGCTACAGCCGTAAACTACAACAACAAATTGCTCTACAAAGTACCGTGAAGGTGGTGGTGATGCCCGTGTCCAATAATGCTACCGACTGCAAAAGGAAGAAACATGCCAATAATCACAAGAAGAGCCTGCGAGATAGTATTTCCGTCTTCGCGAGCATGGGAGATAGGCTGCAGCACAGTGGCGACATAGAGAAAGCTGCCGCCCTATTGGACGGCATCAACGGTAGATTGGGAACCGTAAATGAATATGACGAACCGATATCAATAAAGCTATGCCGGTCCAATCCCCATGGCTTTCCGCCAATCCAAGTAGAGAGAATATTAGGTAGGATAAGAAAGCACCAAACGGTGTCGATGCGCTGAAAGCAATGAGATGTTTTTTGCATTCGGATCGCGATATTGTGGTAGAGAGAAGTGAAGTCGTTAATGCGATTGCCGTCGGAGCTGCGTTTGCTATCAGTGGAGTGCGGACGGATGGTAGAGATGTCGTACCTTTGTGAATAAACAGAGCCATAAATACAACCAATGATGTGTCGGGAGAATCCTCTGACGCGTCTGAGAGCGCAGAGACAGCCAATGCAAGTCCATCCACAAGGGCATGGATGAGAAGTCCAAGGGTCAACGGATAAGCCTGCGTGTCACGTCTGATACTCGAGGTGTCTGAGAAGAACTTGGGTGAGCATCCGGGAGATCGGCTGTAGAACGCTCACGGTCGTGCGTTGATCCCTCATCATGATGTAGTGGGATTGCGGACGAGACATGCGAGTGTGAGTGAGGCGACGCGAACAGTTCTACTAGGAACATGAACACAAATCCAACCAGCAGCGACAGGGATATTTKTGAGACGGGCAGCTCCGAGGAATGATGTGCRAAAGCCAAAGTCTGTATCCCTCTGASAGTTGTGACTGAGATATAAGGACGCGAAAGGGATAAACGGGAGACTTACTCAGGAATGATCACACCCAGTGCCGTGCCCAACAGAAGGCCGGTGCCCAGGGTCTGCAGTCGACTTGTGTATATTTCTGATATGAGAGTGAGCATGACTTTTGAGGATGAATTGTGAGTAACGCACTTGATGAGGGTAAAGCTAATGGTACCATTCCCATACCAAATGCTCCCACGCCTAGCAGAAAGGACGTGCCAAAGAGAGTGAGCAGACTAGACATCTATCTGCGACTGAGAGAGAGTGAGCTATAAATAAATACAACAACTTATCATATTATGTAATCAGAAGCATGAACGACTCAGATTCCGATCCGACTGCAGAGTCACGCAATAAACTCAGCAACAACATTTACGACTTATCTCTGCACATCAACCATATACAAAAATCAGTGCAGATCAGCGAGTCTCACGCCCACTTTGCTCGCCAAATGCTCGTCAGCAGTTTGGCTGCAGGAGATCAAGTCTGGCTTCCTCTCATTCAACACAAGCTGGACTCGGAGAATTTAGAGTCCCTCACCGGCTTGCAGAGCGTCTTGGCTATATTTGAACAGGCTGAAGACGATTACTTGTGTCCGTCTCCCGATTACTAGAACCCATTCGGCTTTTTGATTGAATTACTCCTCCAGCGATCACCATACTGCTTAAACACCTGGAATTCTTGATTGACAGACATACTCATCTCGAGAGTCAAGACACACTGCCTGCTGATTTCGGAGACGTATTCTCAACCAAGTGGACGCGTGCCGCCATATCCAAGGTTGTGGCCAAGGGTGTCGGACATCTGACGGAGGTGCGTATATGCGTGGTTCTCATGCGTACATACCTCACTTTTATATCCCAGAGCCGTCGACTGTGGGATGTACAACGCGACTGGGAGTTCGAGATGCTAGAGAAGGCTAGCAAGGCAGACCTGTAGGATTTCCTCTGAACACAGGTCCCACTTAATCTTATTGCAAGCTACCCAGACCAGCAGCCATAGATCACGTCCAGTCAATGATTCTCGAGCGACTTCAGCAGCCGCACTCCAGTTGCGTACCCAGCGTCTTTGTTCTGATTAACTGGCGTCTCATTTCCAATCTCAGATCTGGATGACTCCTTTCAGTCGTATTCCTCGTTCACAACCAATTACAAGCCCCCACTGGAGTACGAACAGCTCCTTATTTTAGCCTCGAAACTTCGCTCACAGGCATTGAAGGCCTATGAGCGACGCGAAGCATCTGAACTCGCATTGGTGCGATATAAATGCAACCATAGCTTTGAGGGCCGAACGCTTATCGCGTCGTCGTCACAGGTACAGTCGCAGAATAGTTTAGATGCGTATGCGAGATATCTTGCCACAGAGCGTCGTGCCAAACGACCCGATATGTTTGTCATAACGACTCTCTATGAACGAGCTATCTCCGAAGCAGAAAAGCGGAGGTTCAAAGGAGAGGTTGGATCGGAGGAGTATCTCAGATCGTTTTGGATTGGATACTGCGATGCTTTGGTGCGTATCATCGTCTGTACCCTTGCCCTGCATGTCGATGCCTATCTCTCTACAGAGACTCGACGACGGAACCAGCAATGAACTTGAAGCTTTTCGAAGAGGTGTCCGGAGTGTTCCCGGGTGCGGCGAACTTTGGGCACGCTACATGCGATTCTTGGTCAGTGTGTACTCACAATCATTGTGGCCCTTGATCCTCCCCTGACCCTGTGCATTAGGAACGTCTAGTAGAATCAGAAGACACCTCTGGTGACACAGAGAAAATCGCTGGTAAAAAAAAAAAGCACTCGTTTACGTGTCCGCAAAATCTCAGTTCACGGCAGATATCTTCCAGAAGGCACTTGACACAAAATTGGTCCAGTTGGACGTCGAGCAGATCGTTCCAATTATCTTGGCTAGGGCCGGAGCAGAGAAACGGCTCATCGAATTGGGACGTGCAGGTCAAAGTCTTTTTTGGCCTTATTTGCACATCTTGTGTTCTGAGACATGCTTGTAGGTGAAGATGCCTTCGTCACTCTAATCACAGTACTTGAGAGCGGTATCGAGATGGTGCATCAAGGTAATTGTCACTCACAGTGCCTATTTTTCAAGCTTATTCTCCACCAGCATCTCGGACGGGCGATTCCCGATTCCGCCTTGAGAAATATGCGACAGAGATTGTAGGTCTCGTTCTCATCCCAGACTGGCACGCCTGACACGAATTGGTGGCTCGACCAGTATCTACGCATTGCAGACATGCCCGACAGCGCAATAGCCATATGGGAAAATGCGACAAAGCATTACAAAAGCAGCTATCTCGTCTGGACCACATATACGGATCTTCTCATGTTTGTTTTTCGTATCGTCGTCCTGGAAAGATTGTGTGTTGATGTCAAGCTCGCAGCAAGCAAGACCGTCATCATGATGTGCGAAAGACCTTCAAAGATCTATGCATGAAAAACTTGGATTGGCCTGAAGCAATTTGGGAAGCGTGGATATCATTCGAGCATCTATACGGGTCAGTTGATGAGATAGACGCATGCCTCGACAAGGTCGAGAAAGCCCAATATCAGGTCAATGCTAGACGTGCGAAGGTCTGTTCCTCTTTGCGTGGCGTCCAATTCGTCTTATATTTCATTCTCATAGGAGGCAGAAAAAGCAGCTCTGGCTACACAATTCATACAAGAATCATTACCTACCAATATCTCAAATGCCGCTGAAATGCTGGCAGAACATGAAATTCCCCAGTCGAAAGTGGAGACCGATGTTGAAATGGCTGACCAGCGATCGGACGGTGGGATAAAACGAAAAGCTGAGGAAGTTCCGTCGGAAAGCAATAAGAAGCCAAAAACAGGTCTGTCGTATTTTGGGAGGCATAGCCAATTGCATACTCACTCGCAATGTCACTTTGCAGCACAACAAACTGACCAGTTGAAGAGGTACACGAGTAGCTTTTCTCGCCAGCTTAGTTGCTTAACTCAATAACAGAGATCGCGAAAACTGCATGGTATTTGTAGCTAGTCTTCCGGACACAGCGACCGAACAAGACCTCAGGAATCTTTTCAAAGACGTAGGCGTTTTACTCTGGACCCAAGCACAAGCTTACATACCTGACAGTGTGGCGACATTCGAGAAGTCAAGGTTACACAACTGTCTGATTCATTGGTTGCAACGGTGGAGTTTCTCGAACGGGTGCCTGCCTATCCTCGCTTATGGAGATTGGGGCTAATGGCCGAAATCAGGATAGTGTCCCAGCCGCATTGACGAAGGATAAGAAACGCATCGGCGGTCAGGAAATCGTTGTCCATCTCGCCTGGAAGTCGACGCTTTATGTCACCAATTTTCCTGAGAAAGCGGATGACGCCTTCATGAGGAATCTATTTGGTCAGGTATGAGATCCTCCCTTCAATTGGCGCGGCATCGACGCATATGGTGGTTTGACAGTACGGTACGATATTCGAGGTTCGCTGGCCCAGCAAGAAATTCAAAAACACGCGTCGTTTCTGCTATATACAGTATACCTCTCCGGTACGTCACCTTCAAACTTCACGACCCGTCACCGACCACTATCGCAGTCATCAGCCGAGAATGCGCTAGAGCTCAACGGTCGAGAGCTGGAGCCAGGTCATGCCATGAACGTCTTGATTTCCAATCCTGAACGGAAGAAAGAACGGTCGGACGCCGATGCTGACAAACGCGAACTCTACGTTGCCGGCTTGAGTAAATTCACAGCGAAATCCGATCTAGAAAAAATCTTCCAACCGGTACGTATTCCCCTCTTTTTCAGGCTGATCTTTGGTGGTGACGGGCTGGTTTAGTTTGGAGAATTGAAGGACGTCAGGCTCGCCCTTGATAAGGACGGCAACAGTAAGGGCTTTGCGTTTGTGGAGTTCGTGGCTGAGGTTCGTCTCTTTGCTTTCTTGATATATGTCCTTTGAAAGCGGCATATACAGCACGATGCCAACTCGGCACTGGCCATGAACAACCACGAATTGAAGAAACGCCGCATTGCTGTGACGTTAGCAAATAGCGGTTTACGCTCACGGAACCAGTAGGTTCAGATGACTTTTCACGCTGCGCACTTGTTCACTGCTCAATCCAGAGACTCAAAGCCTGCATCTGGATTCGGCCGACAAGCGGATGCGAGAAGCAGGTCGGTTCGGATTCGTAATTTGCCCAAAGCAACACAAGAGGGACTTCTGCAACAAGCTCTCGAGAAACATGGTCCAGTAAAACGAGTTGAGCTATTCGCAGATGTTAATGAGGCCACTGCGGAATTCGAGAATGCCGCTGTATGGCTTCCCGTTCGTTTGTTTTCCTTCGCTGGCTGATTTGTATAATTCAGGAGGCTGGAAAGTTTTTGCTTCGGGCGGAAACCGTAACATTCAATGGGAACGTCTTGCAAATATCGGAGGAGGAAGGAAACCAGGGAAGATCGAGCAACAAGACCGTACCATTTGCGCCTCGTGCAGCAGTCTCGAGACCGAGAGCAGGCATAGGTCATTCAAAACGGGCTGGACCACCACGGCAGCCACCCAACTCCACAGCTGGTTCGACGGTAACTAACAAAAATCAGGATGATTTTAGGAAGATGTTGGGCGGGTCATGACGTCTGCGCGAGAGGACTTTTCGTGATTGCTGGTCGTGCATGATGTCTGTAATAATCTATGGAACCACATGCAATCTAGTCTCGAACTTGAGGAAAGGGCAATGACCAAGGTCCCAAGAAAGCGACCTATTCTGTCATTTTCATTCGACACACCGTCCCGCCTCCGGTTGTTCCATCGAAAGTGAAGAAGTTCGCAATGGGCGGCTCTTTAGCTGCAAGCGCCTTCAGGATGTCTTGCGCAAGCATGCCTCCTACCACTGCGCATACTGGCGAGAATTCGTGGCGCGCTGTTGTCGACATCGTCCTACGGCGTCATCAAAACTCGACCCCACAAGCAAATAAACACGGCGTCTTACTCGATAAGCGTTCGGGGCACGTTGGTGAGAATGTCCTTGCGGACATCCGCCGCGGCCACAAGAGCATTAGCGATACCTTCCAGTTCGGATACCTGAGCAACATCATCGGGCAAACTGCCTCGTTGAGATTCATATTCCCATAATGCTATTTATTTCGTCTCAAACGATTTAAATGGGATTTTACGACGTAAAGTCGGACTCACCAAGGATGGTAAAAATCGCGGCTGGGTTGAGTTCCTTGGTTTGTCTCTTCGTCATTCCTGTCCATTTATGAAGCAGCGCGTCCTGTAGTGGGGGATATTCCACAGTCAACTTGACGTTCTTGGGAGCATCTACTGGGGCACTCCGGTCGCTGCAAACAATAACGTCAGTGGCGTTACAGCATTAAACACACCAGGTGCACACGCACGCGGTGATGTATTCGTGCTTCAGCAGGTCACAGAATATGTAGCCAAGAACGCCATATGTACCGCCAGCATAGAACGACTTTCCCAACCGTCTGCAGCATTCGTTGATTCGGATCTAAAGCGCAGACGTAGGTCACTCAAAATTCCAAAATTCTGGGACCAATGTAAAGTGTTAACGCACGACGTCCTCTCGACTCCGATCCGTCACACAGACCAAGTTCACGGTCCGGATGATGGCCTCCAAATTTTCCTGGTCGGAGAGCATAGACGAGGGGATAACTTGCACAACCACTTGTGGGTTGAGATTCCCGACTCCCGTCTTCGCAGCATCGACCCTCTTTGAAGCGTCCGTGAGCTCCCAGGGACATGGAGTTTATCAGGTCAGCTCACTTTCTTGCCGACGTCCTCCTCCGTGAAGAAGAATCCCGCACCCAAGTCCTCTTCGTCCACGTCTTCGTCATCCGCAATGATGATTTTCCCTATACCAGCCAGCACGATGTTTTTGATGGTCTCGGTGGCCACACCTCTCAACCGCACCACGAGGATAGTAGCATTCCGCATCCTTCGAAACAGCTGAATAGATTGTCTCTCAGTTGACAAGTCGTGCGACGTACCTCTGTTGTGCCTCGAGTCCCCATAAGCGAATTTGACGATCGTATACAGCTGCTTCATCTATATGTATATATGACAGTATCAACGCGAAGGAAGTGGGGAGGAGACGTGACAGTTTGACAGCACCTTCGGTGATCTGAACCGCACCAAGAGCTGGAGGATCGTCGGTGGCCATCCGAACGATCGGAGATCAGACAATTCTCGACAAATCAGCACCAAGCGTTGCACAGCAAATTCAACATTGCAATCAATGGCCCAGTGCAACACAGAAACGGTAGTACAGCAAGTGGCAGTGATACAAATGACCATGACGAAACACAAATAGCATTAACATGTCGATGATGAACGTCCAGAGTCACAGGGAGGCCATTCCTTCCCCATTTTGCTTGCCGTCCCTGTCATCGTCCAGACTGTTAATAAAGGGAGGTCAGGAGTTCGAAATTCGACCATGAATAACGCTCACAGATAATTTCGTTCGATTTCAATCAGGATCGAGAGGAAGTCCCCTGGTTTCGTCACGTCAACGCGCACCTCACGCCGCAAACCAGTGAGTTTGACATACACAAATATGCATCCGCGCGGGCAGCCAACGCAGGCGCCGTTTCCGCTTTCTGCACAGCTTCGAGCAGCGTGGAGGCTACAAACCGGACTTTGTGAACCTGTCGAATATTGAGTGACATGGTCAAGATCCCCAACAAAGATAATCACCAATGACGGTCCATTGGTAGCAATGGATTGAATAGGGATGCTGACAAGTAATTCAAATTCGTCGGCTCACGTCTGTGGCACCGGAGATTCGAGGTCGCTCACCTGTGAAGGATGTTTAACAGATCACTCGCCACCGCTTCTCGCTGTTCCGCGATGTGTTGCTCGCTCACTGATACTTGGAGGGACGCTAGGAGTTGATCGCGGTATTGCTCGATGACACAGCGCACCAGTTGCTGAAAGAGGAATTGAGGCCCAGTATAAACAGGGAACATGGCTGCGGACCTGTGTAACGTAAAGATTGGCCTGCATCACGAGATATGGATTCAATGCGTTCTCTCGAGATGCCTTGGGGTTGTCGAAGAATTCTCGGACCTCGGCAAAAGCGGCTTGACGGAAGTTAGGTCCGGCGCATTCGGGACGGAGGTAGTAGTGTGTTTGGGTTGCCTTTGACCGCAACGCTTCGGGCGCGTGGCCCAATGCAGTTAGAATACGAGTATGAAGGGAATGTATTTCTTCCAGTCGAGCAGTTGCAAACTGGCCTTGTGGTGGGGTCCGTTTATCGACCCGGATTCGCACTAAAATCTCTCCAAGTAATGCAAAAATGCGGGAGATGTAGTTGAGGCCGGAAACAATAGCGGTCTTCCCAATTGGCTGTGGAAGGTACGCATTGTGGGTGATGCTTTCAAGCGACAATGAGGACAGGAGTGAGTAGGACAAAGATAAATTGTAGTGCTTACTATTCGTCGTCCAGTTCTTGTGGGAAATGAACTGTGCATTCCTCATCACGGAGGCAAATAGGTCTACCGAGAAGAATTGCCGACGATTTATCCGCTAAGAAGACCGGATGGTCAACGTCACATTCAAATGGCCGAGGAACCATCACACCTCCAAAGATCAACCAGAACATCCTCCGCCGGATCTCACATTCAATGGGGTCGAGCCCTTCATAAGAAGCTTCCTCATGCATCCGCAATGTTACCGCAATGTGAACGGTCTCTCCGAACGCGGCGTGCTGAGTCGCATCA
The DNA here is from genome assembly GCA_900068975.1 of Hygrocybe conica. NCBI lineage: Eukaryota > Fungi > Basidiomycota > Agaricomycetes > Agaricales > Hygrophoraceae > Hygrocybe > Hygrocybe conica. The sequence goes on along the minus strand of CEMM01322351.1, from coordinate 159,765 downwards.
TGGCCCTCGCAAAAGTGGTAGATTGAATCGCTGACCGCGAATGAGCGGGAAGCTCGCGTACCGAATATTTAGCGTGGACTCACAAATAACGAATGACGACGTGCATAGATGTTGGAGGGTCATAGGAAGCAATGGTGATGTGTCGGCTCGCTTCGTGGCAAGCTTTCGCCAACTTACGCACGACTGGGCGTGCCATTGGGAGGTAAGACCGAGGGACCTGCACCAGGGTAGAGGCCATGGTTGAAGTGACCAGCGCAAAGAAAAGGGCGTCGCGCTCTTCTCGTCGATTATTCAGGTCGGCCATAAAGGAAGGTTTGTGGATACAAGGCGTCAGTGGATACACGTAGTCGAAAAACAGATTGATGATGAGAAATACAATGTCACGTCTTGCGATTTCCTCGAGCCTGCGGGGTCTGGCATGAGATGCGAGGGAAGGAATAGCAGTTGGTGGGTGAATAGAGGGTAATTCTTGCTGTTCCACGGAAAAGATGTACATCGGAGGCATGTTGCCGGACGGGGAAAGGGACTTCTCCTCCTCCTTCAAATGAGACGGATGGGAAGCGTGAGAGACGTTGGTACCTTCTTCCGAGCAGTACGTGCAGGAGTACGGAGGCGACGGCAGGGAGACGGTATAACGAGATGGAGGCGGATCTTTCCTTACGGGATAGCCCGAAGAAGACATGTTTAGACCAGGGGACGGAATTCCGGCATTTGGATGGTAGGTAGAAGCGGTCATGTTCTGCGGCGAGGCGGAGGTTGGCCCAATTCTTGGGCTGACAGAGGATTTCTGGGTTGAGGTGGGAGACGTAGGCGAGGTTGCGGTGTTGTGCGGATCCAACTGCGTGGATTGACCAGCGCTAGCTGCTGCTGCCTCTTGCAAACGACGTAGGTAGCTTGACTGGCACGTTATTTCACCGCGGAGGTGAGGTTCAAATGACCAAGACTCACAGGTTTGGCGGTCCCCTCTTTTTGGGCTGGTATTCATAAGTGCATGGTATGGCGAGGGTCACGCAGTGTTTGCATGGTTGCTTGGCGTCCTCCGGGTCTTCACGAGCGCATTTGACCTTCCTGGCTCTGCAAGCATCGCAACCTGTGAGCAAAAAAACGGTTGAGAGATGGGAGGAGAGGGCGGAAGAAAACCGAACTTTGGGATTGTCGTCTGTGCATGAGGGGACAAGAGAGTAGTCAGCACGAGGACAAGAGAAAGCGCGCAAGGTACCGCATGCTCGCCCTCCCCTACTGAAACGCAAAGGAGGACCACATGACTGTTATGACGACTCACTTTCTCTTGGAGCTATTCTCATTTTGGTGGTCTTTGGTGTTGAGCCGGTCGTCTTGGGAAGGACTGAACTCGGTCTTTGCACGAGCAGCTGGCATTGTGTGCACAGAGGGAAGACTTGGATGGGGATGAATGGGACTACGATGATGGGGTTCCCATCTCGCATATTCTGTGCCTAATCACGCAACGCCCTACATATCAGGTCAGGTCGAGCAAGTTCCGAATCTAAAACGGAACGGTGACCTCGCTTTCGCATGTTTTGGGACTGCCGCATGGCCGACCCCCAATTGCCGGCTTACCCCGCACCAGAAATGAAAGCCACGGTGTGTTAATCAGAGTCAATCGGAAGGCAAGGGTTCCCCCCCCGCAAATCATTACGTGACCTTACCAGCCCCTTCCTCACCGGAACTGGAGTCCCGTCATCTCTCCTTCCTTCCGAGCCGCGAAAGCGCCCTCCTCCCTTCTGCCTGACAGATCCTGCCATCCTCCCAATGCCGGCGAATCCCACTCGATATCTTTCGACGCAACAGCCGTTGCTTCCCGTCCTCCCATTCCGTCTTGTCCATCACCAGCAACTTCCAGAATCTAAATGCCATCATGGGGTCGTCTGCTCGCAGTGACGCAAGAATGCACGCCTCTCCCGTATTCGGCGTGCATACGAAATCGGGTGTCTTCGCCACCATGCTCTCGATAATTTGCATGGCCCGCTGAACCCTCTCCGTGGACGACGTCTGCGTGTCGCTTTCGGGGGCAGTGAGGTAATTCTGGATCAACGATCCGATGGTTTTATGAGTGAGACTAGCACCGAATTTGCTGGCTTCATCCATCAATGCCTCGATCTGTGCCTCATCTCCGCGGATGATGGCTTGATGAAGGACTGTTCCAAAAGTGACTGTGTCGGGTACCAGTCTGAGGTTGATCATCCGTTGAATAATCCGTGTGGCGCTTGCGGGGTCGTGCCGTGCGATAACAGATAGCGCCACATTGACGTCATGGAGGTCAGGGACTTCGTTGCGATCGAGGAGGATCTTGAGGGTGTTGAATCCATCAGTCACCTTGCCCAAAAGGAAATAAGCTCTGGCGAGCGAAGTCAGTTCCCAATGAGACGCGTGACTTAGCGACGGCAGGGCAAGGAGGAACTCGGAGATAAGTCGCTGTGCGAATTGGTTTAAATCCTCGAGCTTCTGCTGCGTTGCAGCGACGTCCAGACGCTCGCCGTGCGGGCTCGCCGAACGGAGTTCCATCGCGGCCGTCATCGTATTCGCTTCTTGCAATTTCGTGTTCGCGGTCTTAATCAGGTTCGCGAATAGACTGACCATCCGCACCAATATCGCTGCATTCCCGACAACAATCTTCCCATCTCCATCTCCAGCGTATCTTTCCCAGAGGGCCCTTGCCTGGGACGCGTAACCGTTGGAGGCCGCCAAGGCGATAAATTCCGCACGATCTTGCAAAGGAATAGCTTCCTTCGTTCTGACCACCTCGGTCACCAGTACACGAGCAAGGTGCACGTTGCGACTGTTGAGAGTGAGGTAGCGCAAGAAGGGCATCAGGGCTTCACCTTTGGGTATCGGATATTGGTATTTCTCGACAACAGCGGACTGCCGAGTATGCGCAAAGACGGACTCTGCATCTTCGCCACGGTCAATTCGTATCGCCGATTCATAGAACCAACAAAGTAAGGAATAGGGTATCGGGAAGGCGGCCCACGAATGGAGTCGACGGATAATCCCAGCGCTGAAGGATACGTTGGATGGTGTGCAGGGTGGTTCGAGAAGAGCATTCAAACCATCTATGGTCAAGTCAAACAAGGATTTGTCTGGTTGAGATATGCATTCGACCACGTCCGCAAGAAGCCGTTCGAGTTGCAGTCGTAGGTCCCAGAAAATGCAAGACCGAATGATCACGGAACGGATTAGAAAGGTGGGGTCTTGCGGGAGAGAGCTGTCTACCACTGGAATGGCTTCGAACGGAACGCACATCGTGTTCAAAAGGGCACGAAACACGCTCAGGGCCTCCTGCTGTAGATCTGCATTCAACAATTTCCAAGCAAAGACACAGCCCACCCGGAATGTAGCTGGAGGCCACAGCGAGACAGATTTGGTGTGCGGAGAACGAGGAGTGGAGTCGAGGCATTTAGCGATCAACGGGGTGAGCGCGATTAGGAGTGGTTTGTGAGGTGGGTAGTGCGTTAGGGCGTGGGCGAGTCTAACAATGATCGCCGGGGACAAGGATTGTATGAGGCCGGAATCTTGTAGTTCGGAAAGCAGGAACAATGTCCGCTTGTTCGACAAGGACTCGAAACGGACCGATAGAGCGAGGAACGCCTCTACAAGTTGCATCAATTTAGCTTCGTTGCCGCGGAACATCTCTATAATGTCGATAGCGATATGTTGTAGTGTGGAATGGGATCTGGCCCGAAAGGCATGCTCCGCCAGGCGAAGATACGAATGGACGGAAATCTTGGCAATCGATTTTCTGTCGTTCTCGCGCAAGAGGCGGTACGCGAGCAGTGGACGTTGGTCGACTGCAGAGTTGTTCTCCAAATTTTCCGCCGATCCAGTTGACCCGGGCTGAAATGACGACGGCATCTTGGGTTTCTGACGTAGGATTCGCAACAGTTTAGACACGGCCACTCTGGGTACAGGTTCTGGCAACGGAATTGTCGTTGACACGGTTTTAGGTGGTGTGGGTATGTCGGCGGTTTGGGTAGCACAGATTGGTGCATCCACGAAATTGGAGTTGAGCTGTGCGAGCTCATGAGTGACCGTGATCCAACGTGAGGTGAAGTGAGCAGGTCTCGATATGTGTACTTGACGCAGCAATGAGCGACAAAGTAGCATAAGTCAGCTGAAAGCAACGTACTCTCAATACACAAAATATAAAATATAAGAGCAGAAACACTCACCGCATACCGCAATATAACGCTGTGGTGGTGGTCCCAATGCCCGTCCAGAAAATGGAGAAATCAGGTTCAATAATTTTTTAATCGAACAAACACTTGCAAATTCGAACTTCAAATTTCTTTTACTTTTTATACATGGGAGCTACTCAGTCAATCTCTCATGCTCACCCCCCATCACGCGCGTTGCACATTCTACGAGTAACGCCGTCGTCACCAGCATCAAGAACTAACATAGAACCCTTCTTCGACTTCGTGGTCGGCTTCGAGGGTGACGCTCTGTCATCCGGTGTTGACGTGTCTGAACTCGAGAAAATTGTTGAAGACCACGAGGAACAAGTTTTGAATTTGTTGGTGTGGAATAGCAAGCATCAGAGCACGAGAGGTGAGAAGGTGGTGTCAAATTTCAACTACGACAGCGATTGACAGCCCGGTTCAGTGGTTCCTGTCATTCCTTCTCGCTCCTGGTTGACAGATTCTCGTGCACAACACGCCAACGGCAATGAAATCGAATCCAAAACACGTCCATCATTGCTCGGTCTGAGCATGAGGGTCTGTGAACCCGATGTTGCTATGGATATCGTCTGGCATGTTCTGGATGTACTTGAGGGAAGTCCAGCCGAGAGTGCGGGGCTTGTGCCATATGGGGATTGGGTTGTCGGATGGTCTGGTGGCGTCCTGAGCGCTGAAAACGATTTTTACGACCTTGTCGAAGATGTGAGTGATGATCCACTCTGAACCTTCTTTTATTGACTCCTTCGTCCAAGCATATCGACAAACCATTGAGGATTTACGTCTATTCTTATGATTTCGAGTGCGTTTCAATGCTTACCGCCTTCGCTCCGCCACTAACCTTAGTCTAGTACTCTGCGGGAGGTGGTGCTTGTGCCAAACCGTCAGTGGGGTGGGGAAGGCCTGCTCGGTTGTGTTTTTGGGTCTGTCCACTTTCACGGTTGTTCATTCAAGTTTGTCCTCAATGTATCACAGGTTCGGCCTTCTCCACCGCATACCCTCTGCACAGCAAAGAACTTCCATCGACGGGGTGGACACACAGCATGACGGTGAAGGACAAGAGTCTACTTTCGTGGCCAACTCTGATGATGGCTTGCCGACGACGCCCCGCACTCAAAAGCGTCTCGATACCAGACATCCGCCGCATTCTCCAGATGACCCTCAGCCAACATTCCAAACGAGCTCCCACCAAAGTGACAGCAGATACTCTCACTACACCGGGCACATCCATCCTCATCCCCATCACCACCATCATGACCATGACCATGATCACGAAGAACCACCCTTCTCGAACCAGACATATGTCGCTCAAAAGACACCCCGCAAATCTTTTCCGACCCACTCAATGCCCACCTCGTTCAGTGCGACCATGAATGGTGATTCGTCACCTCCGTCGTGAGATGTAAACTGGCACTCAAATATATGCTCGATCAACGTAAAGGTCCCGCCACGGCAAGACTATTGTCACCTCGAGCTAGCACTCCCATTGCAGGGATTCGTTCGCCTCTGTCTTTTTCGCAGGGAGTCAGACAAGGTGCGGAAAGCCATGATAGCGAGAGTGACGATGATGATCACGACGGAGAGTTGAGTGTTGCGAGCACGGAGCCGGGCAGCGATACCCATTCGTTGGGCAGTCTGACGAGTGTCGAGTAGACAACGGGATTGTAAGGTTCAAAACACAGGACATCACCATCAGATTAGTTACCGTACATCACAGGTTTCGCATCAGGCCACGAGTCGATGAGTTGTATTCTATCCGCCAGCGAGTCGTGTTCAAGATCGCTGTGATTGATTCCTGTCGACATTCTTCAAGAAAGGGACGCGTGATTTACGGCTGGTGTTATTACTTGAAGACTTGACAGGATGACAGGCCATACTGTGATCTCGTCAATCAAAGATGCCAGGCCTGAACTAGGAATTGAAAGCAACCTTCTTCAAAGCCAGGATGTCGGCCCGTCCGTATCTGTTGCCATACGTTAGCTAACGTTTCCGATGTACGGATCTTGCTCCAGTTTTCAAGGAAGAACTTGATCTGTACCTAAGGCAATACAATCAGATTATGAGTTTGATTCGTTTTCTCACGAGTTAGCGGGAACAGAATACCTTCCGCACTTCATCGTGCGTCTGTGAAAAGGAAGAAAAAAGTTCAGAGACAATGTTGTCGACGGTCAGGGACTTGATTATGAACTGCATCGATGACTCAGTTGTGAGAACCAGGCGTGGGTAATCGCATTTCACCTGAAAGGCAGCTTCTCTGAGATCAAGCAGCCCCAACCCTGTTTGATTTGGCTTTTCAGTGACCGGAGCTCCGCGAAAAAATGACAGACACGAACTATCAGCGAGCCTGTATGCCGATTTGGCAGAACAAGGAGCTGGCCGGGAGGGATTCCTGACACACCATGCCCGTATCCAGTCTTGCCGACTGCTCCATTCAGCAGTAGCAGGTAGCTGGTGGGTTTCATCCACTCCGGATGGGCCTTCGGTTGAGGAAGCGACGAGCGATGTTGCTGCTAGGGAACACCGATGAATAGAGGAAGAAAATGACGAGGTCAAAGGTGCAAAGACGATAGCGTCCGTGTAAATCTGTTCGTGTGGCGTCTCAGTACTGAAAGGGCTGATGCGAAGGAAGATGGACGGACGTAGTATAAGATGGCGTAATAAGTTGAATAAGCAACATCGCGGACTACGATGGTGTATTTGGGACGATCTGGAGCCGTCTCCGCTGCTTCTGAGGAGTTGCGAGAGTCAACGGTCCGTTTCGTTGTTTTGAGGCTCACGTCCACGTCATCCAGCTGCCTCAGAATGTCAGGGACTGAAGGGTCGACAATGCCTTTTGCCGGTTCTGCTAATTCTATGGCTGTTTCCGACAGGAAATCCTGCATTTCGGGTTCGTCGTCACCACTATCGGGTAAATCCTCGTCATCATCCGAATCGTCAAAATCAAGAGTACGCAGCCTCGGCTCGTCCGAGTCCATTTCGGAGTCGAAGAGGGGGACTTGATTCGTTTCTCGTGACGAAGCTTCCGAGAATTCGGAATCAAATACTAGCGATGTGATTGGAAATCAGGGATCGGGGTAGAAGAAATGAAGAAATATCACGTACAAATGTCGAAGTATTCTGTCCTCGCCAGGAGCTTGCGGGCAGCGAGGATTTTGCGAGGAGGGAGACCTGGACGACGTCGTGGCAGAAGGAACGCGACATCAGAGTACGCTTGTTCGTTAAGAAGTTCGCCAACAGAATAAATTAGATCGTTCGGAACAAAACGGCGGAGTGTCTGGGACCTGTGGACAATGATGCTCGAGTTGATGACGCAGACAACGATGAACTTGTTGGCTTTGGTAACAACATCGTCTCTGAAGTAAACTTTGTTTCTCGGTGCGAATTTGTTCCTTCGGGATGAGAGACAAGAAGTTGAGAAATTTGTGCCGTATGAATGCGGATCGTAACGCACCATCCCCAGTTTGTATCCTGAAATCAGTCACGTCAAGTGATAAGCACAGGTAAAGAATGCGTTGCGAGACAGACCTTGGAGGAGAAGGAGTGTTCGTTAGCTTCTCTATGCGGGTGTAGAATCGTTTTCTCGGCACTGACGAAGTCAGTCAGTGATTGAAGAGAGACGGAACTCGGCTGGAATCTTACTCGGGTCTTCGCATCTCCAATGTGAATGTATGTACTCCCTCGCGAAGCCACCTGTGCGGAGATTAGGGCTTGGAGACAGGTTTCGCCACGAAGCACCCACTTTCTGCCTGGAACTTGATCGCGCTCCTCATCCGTCGGCTTCGACGCATATATGAACATCGGCGTTGCTATCATGATTCATGATCCGCACGCACCAAGGCAGATAGAAAGAGACCGACAGAGTCTCCTTCTGCCGAACTTTTAGCATAGAAGATGATCTGGAAGAGACGGTCAAGCTTCTGTGTGCGGTGTAAAGCTTACACACCACTGACCTGCCACCTTCCCCCGCCGAAGACAGGAGAGTATTTTGGTGGAGACTTTACAGACTCGTTACTGCCATGGTGGAGCGTTGAGTACTGAGCACCGAGCTCGCTGTGATCCAACGCACCTAGCCTCGAAGAGATTTTTTAAATCCCCAATGTACCATTCATAAGTGATCGTCAACTTTTGCTTCTCGGAGCTGTTGTCCTTGCTCGCCACGCTCATGGTGGTCGTCGATGCTGTTTCTCCCCGCAAAACGCGTGTTCCCATTGCGGAACGTGGGAACTGGTGCAGTTCACCAAAGTTGACGTTCGCCACACGGAACCGTTAAATCGTTTGCCACCCTTCCCCTCCTCGCCGTCCATGGCTCACCCCCCACGTCGCATTCCTGTACCAAGTATACAAGAGTATGCTGCAGTACCTCAGAGTCAGAGTCCGCGCAACCGTCGTACATCTGGTCAAGGGGGTCCCCCCCAATCTGCCGGCCACACCCAATCCGCGCGAGGTGCAATAACTCGCGGTGTTGCTACAGGGACAATAGGAGCTGCATATGGACCGTATTCTGTGCGTGTATCTACTTGCGCCGATGTGATTTGACCTTGCTCAACCCTTCGCAGTACAAGCCGACCTTGAAAAAAGAGCGAGGCCCCCGCTCCTCTGCCCGCATCAGCACGGCCCGCTCCGAGGTATCAGAGAAGCCTCCAGCACCTGCGCCCAATACCGTGTCAATACCACCGCATATATGGGATACCCGGGAATCGGATTTCGACGACCCGCTCCACAATCCAGATCCGGTGCGAGACGCGAGACAGGATCGTTCGTTCACGATTTTCTCCATGAGAGGGTGGGCCAACGTTTTCGCCCTCGTCACTCTTACATTTGGACTCGTCACGCTCTTCATCGGATACCCCATCGTTGAATTTCTACGAAAACGTCATCTGCAGGCGATTGGATACAATCTTGGCGGCATCAACGGCTCTGGCCAGGTTCCATACCTACCTAATATCCCCAGCCTCATCGATCCCGATACACCAACATCTGCGTACACGAGAACAGGATCCGATGGCAAACCCTATCAACTCGTGTTCAGCGATGAGTTCAATACCGAAGGCAGAACCTTCTGGCCTGGCGACGATCCATTTTGGGAAGCCCAAGATCTCCATTATTGGTGAGCGGTTCCATTTGAACGTGCACTTCAGCTTATCATTACCCCATCTCAGGCCAACAGGTGATTTGGAGTGGTACGACCCGCAGGTGCGCACGAACAGACGATAACATCATGCAATGTCCCAACTTTGTTCTTCCCTCAGGCCATTACGACCAAGAATGGAAAGCTCGTCATCACTCTATCGCAACAACGATTCCACGATCTCAATTTTCGTAGTGGTTAGTCTTCATTAGTCACTACAACTCTCGTAAATTTCTCGAATGGTGTCTCCAGGCATGCTCACCTCGTGGAACAAACTTTGCTTCACAACGGGGTACATAGAGGTTTCTGTCAGTTTGCCCGGCAGTCCTCAGGCCCCAGGTCTATGGCCAGGCATGTGATCATGATCGATGCCACCTCTTGCTTCTAACATGCTTCCTAGCTGTGTGGACTATGGGAAATTTGGTCTGTCCTCATCGCATGGTACATGATTATGCCGCCATGCTCACATGTTCCACAGGGAAGAGCCGGATATGGTGCTACGACGGAGGGCATGTGGCCGTACAGTTACGACACATGCGATCTGGGTACATTTCCTAACCAAACATCCAGGGATAGAACGCCACCTGCAGTCGCTACTGGTGCACCTGGTGGCAGTCCACTCAGCTTCCTTCCTGGGCAGCGACTTTCCGCCTGCACATGTCCTGGGTCAGATCATCCTGGCCCTAGCACCAATAAAGGCCGAGGGGTCCCAGAAATCGATGTATTGGAAGTCCAGGTCGATGTCCACAATTTCAGGGGACAAGTATCGCAGAGTACTCAAGTCGCGCCGTTCAATTATTTTTACAACTTCGTTTCCACCCCTCCAGCCACGACAATCTATGACAGCTCCATCACCTCCCTCAACTCCTACACCGGCGGTGTTTTCCAGCAAGCGCTTTCCGCTGTGACATACGTGGATTCGAGAGCATACAACGATCAGGCGTATGCCCCGTACGGCTTCGAATGGTGGTCTAATCCTAGCAATAGAGATGAAGGGTACATTACATGGTACAGCAATGGTTCCAAAACATGGACCGTCACTTCCGCATCGGCAGGACCAGACACCATCTCCCGGGTGCAGCAACGGTTGATTTCTGAGGAACCGATGGTGAGCCGTGCCAGATCTACATTCCTGGATAACTCAGTCATTATATTGTTTTATCAGTATATTATCTTCAATCTTGGTTTATCACGTTTGTGTCTTTAGCTTGCCGTCGTGATCCTGTTCTGACAGATTGCTAGCGGGCTTCCAAGAGCCCGATTACCAACACCTGGTGTTCCCTAGCAAAATGTACATCGATTACATCCGAGTCTATCAACGCGAGGGATTGACTCATGGTCTCACTTGCAACCCACCCTCGCACCCAACGGCGGACTATATTGCAAGGTAAGATAAACGCCGCCTCACACTTCGGTGCTGTACGCTTTTCTCTCTCCAGACACCCAGTGGCATATTCGAATCCAAACTGGACGACATGGGGACAGGCTGGATATACATTCCCCCGCAATTCTCTGTACGACGGCTGTTGATCTATCTCAAGACTGTCCCGACACATCTCATCAAGCGCATTGCCTGGTTCATGACACAATTATCTGCATATGATCCGTCCTGTCCCCGAACGACCAATCACGACCATCTAATCAAACGACATTTAGCTCCAATGGACGATTCGATTTAGCCGTCGTCCCAGGGGAGACTGTAGCTATCCTACCTTACACAACTCGATATCGAGAACACCGAGCGCATCTACTGTAATGAAATACATAGACACTGACAACATTTTTATTGGTGGGATACCGTATGATAGCATCCCGTATGGCCAAGATTGACTTGACACTTCATCGCATCCAAAGGCTAGCGAGCCTTCTCCCTGCTTACACCCGTCCAACTTGCCACATCGCGGGCACCAATGGCAAGGGTAGCGTGTCGGCACTGCTGTCCTCCATATTGTCAGCGTCGCAACCACCGTTGAAGGTTGGGCGATTCAATAGTCCCCATCTCGTTTCAATTCAAGACTCCATCGTAATTAATAACCAACCGGTCGAGGCGGACCTATATTCAGTCATTCGAAATGAAATAGAAGGAATCGATAAAAGCCATAATATCGGGGCAAGCAGTTTCGAGGTCTTAACGTTGACCGCTTTGCTCGCATTTGAACGGTGCAGAGTCGACGTCGTTGTCGCAGAGGTTGGCATGGGAGGTCGGTTGGATGCAACAAACATCATCCCGGACGACTGCGTACTTGTGTCGGCTCTGACCTCAGTCGACTTGGATCATCAAGCATTCCTTGGCGGTACTGTTTCCGAGATCGCAAGGGAAAAGGCCGGGATCGCGAGAAAGGGCAAGTTGTTTGTGATCGGACCACAAAAATATCCCGAAGTCGACGACGTCGTCCGGAATGTCGTGGCCGAACGAGGAGGACTTGTCGAACATGTCTCCTCCGTCGTCGAGAGCAGCGGAAGGAAGCCGTATATTCCCCTTTCGTCGACGTCGACTTCCTGGATCCCGGTCCCCTCCCGTGTCCGGATTGCGATGCCTTGTTTTACACAAGCAGTCGAGACCTCCCTGCCGTTGCATGGAGAGCATCAACGGGAGAATTTGGCCATCGCGACCACGATAGTTTCCGCTCTTCTTTCCCGACATGCAGCACCCCTCACGCCAACGATCAAGCTACTGTCTGAACGCATCACGCCCGCAACAGTTGCGCAGGGCATACGAAATACGTCATGGCCTGGTCGACTTTCGTTTCACCAAGTGTGCATCGCGGGCCAGTCATCGATGAAACCGTTCACCATTCTTGTTGATGGTGCTCACAACTCTGCATCAGCCTCCGCACTCGCTGCCTTCATATCGGAACTCTTTGTGGTTCCGCAGGATTCTCGGGCTGCGCACATGGCGCCACGATCGATTTCATTGACCTTCATCCTTGCCTTGTCCGACTCTCCTCCAAAAACGCCGCTTCAAACGCTCACGCCCCTTCTGTCACAATCCTACCCGAATGACGTCTCCGTCAAGATAAACGTCGCCATCGTCAGGTTCACGCCACCAGATGGTATGCCGTGGGTCAAGTCCGTGGCACCGAACGAAATTCGACGAGCGGTGCTCAGTGCCCTACCTGAAGCCAAAGTGTGGGATATGTGTGAAGATGAAGATACAGGTCTGCTCCACGCACTGAAATGGGCAGCGAGTGTTCAGGAAGAGGAATTAATTGTTGTTACCGGAAGTCTTTATCTCGTTGCTGACTTTTACCGTCTATTGCGAAACGGTAAACTGACCGAGCTATAAAATTATTGTGTGACTCGTGTGACAAACCAATTACGGAAAGCGCGAAACGACATTAGCGAGTGTACCACCACTCAAGGCGTCGGTGAACGGACCATGCAAAGCAAGGATCGGAATGCCATCAACAGCATCGCAAATTGGAGTCAGGGCTCTCAGCCACCTGCTCTCAACATGAGAGACGCGTCTAGACAAGAGACACCGCTCTCGAAGTACGTCAATTTCAACCCAGCTTTGGGCCGTTCAATCCGGTCTTTCGTCTGATTCGTCATTGTTTCTGAAGGATATGGCCAAATGAGCCACACCCGGTTCCGATCGGACAGGTACTTATCGTCCGGGGGTGAATCTACCCCCCACCATCTCTCAATTGTCCATATGCAGGGTCGACCGGAGGCGCATCTTATGAGAAGTCCAACCCTTCCTTCTGGGAGACGCATATCTGGTAGCGCTATTGATGTGGTGAATTTGCTGTATTTGCATCTTCCCAGTCCTGATATTCAATTCTGGGTCAGAAACGCCGCAATTCAGCCGCAGCCAACCCTTTCAGCGTCTCGCGCTTTCAAACGACTCTGAAGAATCGTTTCACTCACTCGGGGAACCCTGTTGCTGCTCAAACTATCATCCCCAATCTTCGACCCCCCAAGCGTCAAAGGACAGATTCCGACGTCAACTGCGATAGAACAAGGAAGTTGGCTCATACCGCTACCGGTCAACATGGTGACTCCATGTTCTGTGGTCCTGTGTAAAATTTTTACTGACATGTTGTAGCGCTTGTCATTGACGTCGACACCGAGGATGTTGGTATCCTAATACCGAGGCCACCTTCTTCTCCGGACCCCTTATTAATACATTCCTTCGCCCGTCTCCCGGATGATGCTGGATCAGGAAACTTGCCCCACGATTCCGACGAACCCTACCACCCAGCGGATGGTCCTAATACTCGGCAATTGCAACAGAAAATCGATCGGGGTAGGATGCGCCGCAGTGACAGTGCCGAATCTATCGAAGATGCTGCTGGTTTCGATGAACCTTTGCTCCTGAACGGAAATAACGTGAAACAGAAGATTAAATTGTTTGAGAATCCTCCGGAACCCGCGACAGAAAACGTTCCTTTTATTGATTTCCGGACAAAGACGAAGTTGACCCGCAATATGAGGGGTAAACAATCAAGCAAGGTGGGTTGCACACGACGTTACTTCGACCAAAGCATCCTTGACCCTCGCCATGCGTATGCAGACCAGCACCCGATTTCCGGTGAACTCGAAGCGGAAAGATCCAATCGCCACTTCCTCTACCAACTTCACAGGAAAGCCAACTCCAGCACCACTGCCTATCGGGGCCTGGTATTTAGGTTGTAAGCTATTACAGAGTGACGGCGATCAGCCACAGTACACGCTCCAAATAGAGGGCGAGAAGATGGTTATCACGAACGGGGCTTCCAGCAGTTGTCGCCATACGTTGCAACCGGCTTTAGACAGAGATTTTGATTCATTCACAGTGAGTTCGGAGTGAACTTCCCTGGTGGTGATATCTAATGTCCTTTCTCAGTATTCTGAATCGATCTCGGATTGCACAGTTTGGCAATTTCAGACAACCAAATCACTTGGAGTCCCGAAGAAACATAACAAACACTCCGATAAATCCTTTTCAATCCACTTCAAACCAGGTTTGATTTATAGCAATTGACGATGGAATCGCTGAATTCTCTCTCGTATAGGGGTTCGTAACGCGGAAGGATTAATCACCATCAAATTTGATTCTTCGGAGGGAGAGGCTTTCGAGTCGAATTACCGATCCATGACGGAATTGTTATGCCGTTCCATTGAGGAGACGTCCTATGTTAAGTAAGAGGCCCGTCGCTTATCAACCATCTCAGGCTCAGAATATTGACCAGAGAGCCGGGAGCTAAGGCTATCTGGGAAGTCGCAACGAGAGCGTCGGGTGAACAGCCAGATAGTGATCAGCCCAAGACTCGAGCACGGAAATCAACCGAAGCTACTGTGAAAAAGCCGAGGGCCTATGGGCGGTCATCTTCCCCGGAACTTGCCGTAGAAAGCAAGCCAAAAGAGACTCGTAGCCGTACAGCTGTCAAGAAGACAATACCAGAAACTCCGAAAGAGTCGCCTGGTGTTGACCTTCTGGCAACACGGACAAGACCAAAGCCAAAACCTATTCAGCGAGTGGTCCTTTCATCGATTCCTGACGCCGCGGTTGACAATATCTGCTAGGAAACCGCCTGAGAATGCAGTTGCGGGTCCATCAAACATACCACGCCGATCGACCCGCCTTCAAACAACAGCCCCGTCCACTTACCGTGTGCCGTCGACGGAGCCTGATGAACTGTTGAGTCCAGATATCTTCATTCCTTTCCCACTATAATGACCGAGGAACGTCGTGCGTGCACAGCATCCTAGTGTATCCTCTAGATGGTCCTGGTGCTGTAAACATTACAAATGCGGACCTCAAACGACTTCGACCAGACGAGTTTCTTAATGACACACTGATTGAATTTGGGCTCAAGTCAGTCGTCGAACATTTAGAGTGTCAACTTTGAACTTACGTATCCCCCAGGCTGCTTCTGAACGAGTTGCGGGAAAAGGATCCTGAATTCGCCGAATCCGTCCATGTCTTCAGCTCTTTCTTCTACAAAAAGCTGAACAAGAAGAAGTAAGAGTGTTTGGCATCCCGAATGGCATCAACGACTGACGTTTCTTCTAGCCTAGAGGAAGGATACCAAAGCATTCGGAAGTGGACTTTGAAAGTCGATTTGTTCAAGAAAAAGTACATCATTGTCCCCATCAATGAAAAGTAAGTCGTTTAGAATGTTGCAACATCCCGTAGATCCAAGCGTCGTACTTTTCTTGCAGCCTTCACTGGTATCTAGCGATCATATATGGGCCAGAATATCTCATTCGCCCATCATCCGGCACTTCCGCGGAGAACCAGGAAATACCGCAACCATTTCAAGAGTACCCCAGGCTTGTAGAAAACCCTCCGTCGCCATCTCTCCAGCAAATTCCGCAACCTACCAGTCCGACTGATACAACCGAGGTTGAAGCTATCTTGCACTTTGGGAATTCCTGTTCTATCAGCCAACCCGAGGACGACGCTAACACAATATCCGGGTCGTCTGGCATCGACAGGAATGACCTAGGTGTGGAAGCTGAGCCGATCGTGGTCGACGATGTCCACGATCGGCTACCTGCCTCATCTCCGATATCTGCTCTTTTCAGTGATGACATGATGGAAGTCGATCAGCCGGCGTTGTTTTGCAAAGAGTCAAGGAGTGGGTCGGAGCCTATTTTACTGATCAATCGAGGAAGAAGTCGAAGCTTAGAGGTGGATGTCAAACCGCCATACCCCGAAGCGTTCAGAGCTGCTGAACCCCATCTGGGTCCTTTGGACCTAGGGGACGACGACGACGACACTCCAATAGATGAGCCACCTCTCCCGCACGGAGAAATCCATCCCCTCGCATTTTATGGGCGACGTTCAACGCGACATAGTATTGGCAAGACATATCAACGCTTGTCAGAACCGAAGGATGACCCCGTCTCGAGTGTCGATGAGCCTGTGGAGATTGTATCAATCCAGAACGAACGTGAAAGGTACGTCTTTTGTTTCCATGAAAGAATGATCCTGAAGACCTTTGTTGTCAGGACTTACATATTCACGTTGGATTCTCTGGGGTCACAGCATCGACACGTCATCAAGACGCTCCATCACTACTTAATCATGGAGGCGAAGGACAAACGAAATATCACCTTAGAGCCGCGGGAGATCAATGGTAGAAGAGCATCGGTACGTGCTGAATCTTCAAGTTTCCCTCTCCACACTGACTTGACCCCTGAAGGTACCCGTGCAACCTAATCACTGCGACTGTGGTATTTATCTTCTCCACTTTGCGAGGACATTCCTCTCGGACCCCGTTCGTTATTGCGAGACTATCTTGGTGAGACACCAACTCAACCTTCCGCCGACTGCATCCTCTCATCCATTCGTTCGTCATGCAGAGCTCTAAGCCGACAGCTGCTCGTCAAGCTGATTGGCGGCAAGAGGAGATTATCGGAATGCGCGATCGCCTGTCTGCCCAGATTATCCAGCTATCGCAGCGGTGGAAGATGCAACGCACGGCCAAGGAGGAGCAAAGGAAGAAGGAAGTTGCGGAGGGGAAGGATGTCGATGAGGTCGAGTCGTCAGAGGGTGAGATCGATATTGTCGAGGACGTTCAGGAAAGCATCGGTGCTCCTCTTCTGCCGCCGAAATCGAAAGCCTTCCGTGTCCGATAGCTTACATTTTAGACTTCGATCCTTTCCAGCATCATTATTCATGTCGTATTATCATGCAGGACTGATGTTACAGTACGCTTCATCTGCAAAATTTATGTTCAAGGAAAAGCCTATTACTACGAAGGGACCGAAAGGATATGATAAATGCAGGTTCCTAAACCGAACCTACAGCAGGCCAAAAGGTAAGGCCTTGAAAACGTATACTGTACACACCTGTACAGCTGGCAACCCGCCACAGGGCTTAAGCTGCGGCAGCGGAACGGACGCGGCGTTGAACCACGGCTTCGATCATGTTCATCATATTTCCAACATCCCGCTCTTCGGGTAGCCATTCTCCATTGTTGACGCAGAGAATCTTCATGCGTTCGTGGTAGTCCAGATTGGGGAGCAACTTGGGCGTGATGAGGAAGTACTGGGTACTATCCTCCTTGCAAGTCACTTCGACCATGGAGTTGTGCACGTTGCGCTCGTACTTGGCGTCCATTCCCTGCGCAAAAGTGGTAAGTGAGCGATCTTGGTTGTATGCAAGGGGCGAACTACCCACCTGATTGATTTCATCGACCAAGGAGAATGGTGCACGGGCTTCCTCAGTCAAACTCATGAGATACAAGATTGTTGTCAATGACCGTTCCTAGAGCAAAAAAAGACGGCACTTTGGTCCGCATAATGGTACAAGCAGGAAGGTCCTCACACCACCAGATTGTCGCTGGCCAGTCAATAGCTGGAGGTTTTCACGATCACGGAATTTGACGAGGATATCGATGGCCCATTTGTCGTATTCTTCATGCTGACTAACACGGACTTCTCCTGCACAGCGAATTCCTAAAATATCCAGCAGTTGAGAGAGAACGAGGACGGCCGAGGTGAAAACTCACTGTCAAAAGCACGTGAGAACCTTTGCCCGATACTTTGAACAAGTTTTTCGAGGGCTGGCTCCCAATTGCCCTACAGAGCCGCGATAAGTTGATGTCATGTAGAGACAGTACTATCGTAGACCAACCCTGGTGTTTTTGATGACACGCTCTATCTTTCGGGATCTCTTGTCGCTGGTTTCAATGGTACTCGTGAGCGTATCGATCTACGAAAGATCAACATAATGTTCAAAAATACTTGCAAGCGACACAAACCTCTCTTTTTCTTTTCTCGTATTGCTCCACAACGCCTGGGTTCGTGTTCAAGTTCAGTTCCAAATTTGCTTCTTGTGTTTCTAATTCAGCGTGTAATTCGTTCGTGGTGCGCATTTCCACACCCTCGGTGGACGGAGGGGCCGTCTCTCGTTCTTCAGATTCCTTCAGTGCTGCGTCATAGGCGAGCCTCGCTTGGTGAATTGCCTCGTAGTCGGCTTTAAGCTCAGCTTCCGAGTTGAACACCATCTTCCGGCTCTTCTCTAGAATAGCCTTAGATCTTTCCTTGATCGTCACGAATTCCTGGTCAACTGGACAAAGGATAAGTGCTTGGCGACGTCGAAGAGCGCGTCGCCTCACTTCGTTTGAACTCAGCTAAAGCGTCTCTATATTCCGTATCCCTCTCCTGAGACAACGCTTCAAGGACCGCTTTGTTTGCTCCAACTTGCAAATAGTTGATGCCAACACGGGTAGTCTCCACTTGGTCCTTGATACAGTCACGAACGAGGTCCTTTAGATGAATACTCGTGAGTGACAAGACCAATTTGTTACAGGATCAAGGGCGTACAGCGTATTCCTTTGCGATCCTCACCCGCTTCTTGGACATGTCGAGCAATCGTTTCTTGAGTTGAGCTCGCTCTTCGTTAGCGGAAGGAGCCTTTAACGCCTTGTCCAGCCTGTCCTCGGCACGAGCTAGATTCTATCAGTCGAGATCAAGACAAGCAAGAAGACGGATTCACCAAGCTTCCCAGTGAGGGTGCTATGTCGAGCTGCCGCGTCCGTGACCTTTTTCTTGCGAGCTTTGATAGCATCCTATAGCGGTGTTCATGAGGGAGTTTATGAATGATGCATTATTAATGTTCACCGATGCTTTCTGAAACTTTTCTTCCTCAGCTTTGATGGCAGCCTCCTCTGTTGTAAGTCGAGCAGACTCTTCGTCCAAGAGCTCAAGAGCTTGACGGGCTTGGGCAATGCGATCGTCGATCTGTTTCTTGATTTCCGGGTCGACTGCACAATAAATGTTCAGAAACGGTACAAGGGTACATGTGAATCAGACCAGTAGCTTACCCGTCGTATTCACGAGATTTCTGGCCGAACGAACTTCCCTTGTCATGTTCTGGGCCAATCGCCTACCATATCTGGACCGTTGCACACCATGGAAGGCATTTCCAGCGACAAAATTAGCCCCGCCGCCTTCGCCATTAGGACCAAACCTAGAGACTGCCTCCATGGATTGAGTTACGTTAATCTTGCTACCATCGAGACCGATCGCCTGCAACAAAGTGTCTCATTGTCAGACGTTTGGTATACCACCAGTTGATACGCACCGTTCGATGAAGTTGTAGATCCCTTTTCAAAAACCATAGCAAGCCATCAGGGCAAGCAATTTGATTGATTGCGTAGTCGTCAAAATTCAATGACGCCATCTGACAGGGAATTAATCAGGAGGCGCTGAGAGTATTCTAGGAACGCCTACCTCTGCGGGGGACAGAGGCGGTACCCCTGCCAAACGTTCATCTTTTTCTCGATACCACGTGTTGATACGAGCCTTCCTACCCAAGCCCTCTTCATCGTTGATGCATCTGTTCAGAGTTTTGTAGTCCTCTCGGCATTGAGTCACAAAAGTCTAAGCAGGTCAGCTTCAAATCTATCAGAGTACAAAAACCGGTGATACCTTGAGCTGGTTCGCGTTGAAGCATGCCTCAATAGCGTTGGTATATCTTTTGTCAGGAACTGTGAGAGTGATGCACGGAGGCTCGATCACTGGCATCCTGAATTTTTCTTGGTTCTCTGGTTTCCTCAGCCAGTGGATAGCATCGTGGCACTCTCTATCCCACTTGGACAGGTCTTGCAGTTTACGAACATTCTCGTCGTCGAGGTTCCGCAGCCTGAAAAGGGAAAAAAAACGGGTTACGTCGCGCCGAGAGGAGGCCGATGGAGACGGACTCTTGCATACGAGCAGCGATCTCCGTGTTGTGTTTGGAGCGCTGGTCGATGTGGGCTTTCTGTCGTTCCTGGAGGGAGGTCTGGCGGTCCACCGTATCATGGTGCTCAACATTCAGTTGCCTCTATAGTTGTGTGAGGAATGGTCAAACCCAACATTCCAGGTGAAACGCACAAGCTCAGCGTTGAGGTCGTCCATGTTTTCGGTCTCGACAGGTTTCGACAGGTCAAGCTTGATTTTGGCGATCTCAGTTTCCAAAGCTTTGATCTTTTTGACACGGGCTTTTTCCTCCTTCTTAATATTCTGAAGCTTGTCTAACACCTCTTCAGCTTCCGCATCCTAACGCCCGTTAAGAAATATCGAAAAAACTCTGGTGAGACGCGTGCTCACCACTTTCTGACTTTGGCCCCATTTCGCTTTCATCCTATCGAATTTTTGTTTAGAGGCCTTTTTCATATCCTCGCGGGTATCAGCGTATTCCTTGTGCTGTCTTGCCAGCTTCCTAGAAATATGCGAATGGGTGAGTGGTCTTGAGATCAGTACGTACTTCACGTACTCTAATTGCTTGTGAATAGGTGCATTTTTTTTCTGCAAAGTGGCAACCTTTTCATGTATGGCACGCTGTTGGATCTTGATTTCCATATACCGAGCCCTCGATTCACGGTACTCTTGCGTCGGAATAAGAAGTTTGAGGAGTGCAATCTTGCCCAAAATTCAGCATTGGTGTTTAAGAATTTGTCAGGATACCAACCTGATGCTCAATCCTCCGACGATCATTGAAGCGTTTCACGTCCCTTTCCAGGGCGGCGTTGCGTTCTTCCAATGTATGTAAATGCGCGCGGTCGCTGGTCAGCCGCTGTGACATGTGAGTGCAAAAAACAACACGCTTGTTATTTGGATGCATACCTCTTGTAATTGCTTGAGATCCTTTCCAGAACGAATGAGAGTATCGTGCCAACTCGTCAGATTAGCATCTCCGGCCGCCCGTTGTGTTTCCCTTAATAGTTGCTGTGGACTCATTGCCGCGAATTCTGACACCTTGTCTTGGGGAAGAAAAGAACTACAAGCCGAATCTGTGTCAACTCTTACTGAGGGGAGCAATACAACCTACCACAAATTTCCGACCTGAACATTCAATTCCGCCATTCGATTCGTGATCTCCTTGCCCGTCGCAACCTGCCCGTTGAGGGTGAAATTTGAACTCTTGGATTTGGCAGAGAGATTTCGGCGGATGATCAAATTAGATTCGCCCTTCTTTCCTTTGAGCTCAATTTCGATGTGTCCATCGTCCGTATTGTTCTTAACAAAGGAATTGATCTCAGATGCGCGACCCAAGACCTTAAACACACATTAACGGAGATGCAGGTCGGGGAAAAAGCGCGCATACACTCGGTGGCCAGTTCAACCCTAGACAGATTGCACATGCAATGCTACTCTTGCCAGTTCCGTTAGGACCCAAGATCATATTCAAAAACGGTCCAGGTCGGAATTCGACCCAATCGTAGGTGACGAAATTCCTTAGCTGTATGCGCACGATTGATCCTGGAATGAACCTAGGGAAGAAGTTTTTCATCAGAGATGGCCATTGGTGACATAAAATATCATAATTACCCGTCCTCATCACGAGGCAGGGTGACGGTGCGCGGTTTGATGGTGGCAGGCTCCTCCTCGTCTTGATTTCCTTGAACTGAATTGCCCTCGATGTCAACGCGAGCGCGTTTTGCGCCCCTAGGAGAGCCCTCTGCATCGTCCTGCTCTTCTGGGGCGTCTTCTCCCTCCGCGTCGTCATCGCCCACTTCATCGACGCTGGGTTGCTCATCGTTGGACGCGCCGACGCGTGCGACCTCCTCTTTCTTTACCTGTTCCGCCTTTACTTTGACCGATGACGTGGGTTGAGTCCCCGCGTTGTCAACGGCGTTGCGGAGGGATCTCCTGGCTGGTGCCATTCGTTGAGTGACTGAGGTGGAGAAGAGCAAAAGTCGCGTCTGTACCGTGGGAAATTAGGAAGAGCCACTGGCACCGATTCCATGTCGCAAGCTATTGGAAACGTGAGTACAGTATACTCAGAAATTCTCTTGTGTACTCTCAATACAACCACGAATACAGACTGCACTAGCTTATGCAAGGGTCTGGCACCATGTTGACGCGACAGATCGCATACTTGGAAAACTGGCGGAACGCATCGCACTCGTTCTCATGGGAAAACACAAACCGATATACGATCCAAGTGGTATGTGTCGTCTCCCTCAGTGCAACCTGGCACTGATGGCTGCTGCAGTGGATTGCGGAGACTATGTCATCGTCACAAATTCGCGGAATATCAAGGTAACCGGCCGCAAGGAGGATCAACTCGTGTACAGAAAGCACTCCATGTACCCAGGAGGCCTGAAGGAGACGCCCTACAAAGACATGATGCAAAAAAAGCCTGACGAGGTGCGTTTTTCCTGTCTATCGCCTTTCTCCGTCTCATTCTTGCTAGATTATTCGACACGCAGTGTCTGGCATGCTGCCCAAAAACAAGCTGCGAGATCGACGTCTCGCAAGGCTGCGGATTTTTCCAGGGCCTCATATGGGTATTTTGGAGGGAAACCTCTTGAGGAATTGGCAAGACGGCCACCTACCATCAGCCACACCCGAAACTAGCCAACGCCCGGGCACGAAGGGTACCGGTCGTTGAGATGGTTCCCATCAGCTTATGGATAACGACCACACAGTCGACGCTCCTGTCTGCTCCAATTCAAGATCGTACACTTACGGAGAAAGCTTAATCGCATCTACATACCGTACCGATTGCTATTACTCTAGTGTCGAACGCTGGGATGCAGCCTCGGTAATGTCAGCCTCAGCTGTTGAGGTAATTTGTGGTATAAGCAATTGTGCAACATATTCCTGCAACAGCATGCCTGTGAACGAATGAATGAGATCTGCCGCAATTTACGATGACTTGTTGAAACTCATACCAATCGCCACAAGTGCACTGCCGTCTAAAGCCATGTACATATCTTTCTGTGGATTCC
>CEMM01322351.1:109756-120374 GCA_900068975.1 Hygrocybe conica | reverse complement strand
CATGCAGCATACAATACACAAGTACGGCGAGCGTTTGGTGGATCGGATCGATTTTGAGGAACTTGCTCTCAAGACCGTTGATCCATCCTTGGGTCCTGATATTCCACAGCCACAGTCAGCTCATCAAGCAGGGGAGAAGGGTTCTGAAATACAGCCGCTACCGAGTGTGAGTGGGCCACGGCAGTCCCTCGTGTTGTACGCGCAATCCCTACTAATACATTAGACGTGATGTTGTGCTTTTCCTGCTCTCTAGGTACCTCTAGTGCACCCAACGAGGGCGCTGCCAGGTGCAGTGGCCATTGGCAACTTGCGGACGCTCTTGAAGGACCGGGTGCCAAAACACCGGCGCAGATTTCTCGGATGGATGGTCATTGCACCGCTGACAATACCATTCATGTTAGTGCGTGAGTGTCGTACGACGGCTTCTGTTCTGTGTCAACACCTGAACGCTCTTTAGCTGTGATACCGAACCTGCCGTTTTTCTTCTGTGCATGGCGGTCGTGGTCACATTTTCGTGGTAAGAGGCGCATGGCGTCGTTTTGACATGGAACGTTGGCTAACCTGACTGCATTGCAGCGTATCGAGGTGCACGATACCTAGAGGACTTGGTTGAGAGTGGTTGTGTTGTACCCGAAGCGGATGAGCCACTCGAGAGGTTGTGCGGCCGATACACTGGGCTGATCACCCAGAGAGCTGTCCCAGAGGCCGTCCAGTTGCTTGGACTGGATAAAAGTGCGAATGGAGAGCTTTATAGGGCCATCGAACAGGTCAAGGTCCGCACACGAACCTTTAATGTGTAGAATAAATTCTTTTTTGTTTTCTTTTTTCTTTTTTTCTCGACCATGTTCCCCGCCCACCCCCATCACCCACCGCCCATCTACCGGCTCCCCGTCGAGCTCATTGCCCAAATCTTCGTCTTTGGTGCCGCCCTCGACATCCCCGACTCGCCGTTCCTCCTCAGATCTACCAATGACTGCTACATCCCGCCTGCCTCCAGCCTCCAGCTCCACGTATCTCATGTCTCTGCCCGCTGGCGGGCCATCGCTCTCGCCACTCCCGCCCTCTGGACCTCGATCCGCTTTCGTGAGCCCGCCCACCTTCCTCGCGCCTGCGCCTACCTCGCCCGCTGCAGCGCATCAAAGCAGCTTCTGGACATCCTCGTTGACACGGTCGCCCCCTCGGAGCATATCCCCGGCATCACCCTCAGCACAGAGGAATTCCACCCCATTTTCGACATCATTTCCCCCCATGTCAAGCGTTGGCGTGCGCTGTATCTCAAAGTCCGTGACAACGTGTGCAAGGCTGGTGCTCGTGCCCGGCTCTCCACCTGCGGCGCCGCACCCAACCTTGAGACCCTCCAGCTTTACCACTTTGAAGCCTTTGGCAGCATTCGAGACCTAGTTCTCGCTACACACAAACCCCCCGTGCCCGTCTTCGAGAACACCCTGCCCAGGCTGCGGTATGTCTCGCTCATTGGCGTCAACCTCCCATGGCGGGCATCCCCGTTCCTCCGAAACCTACACCAACTCGAACTTGCCCTCCACCGGGAAACTGTCCGACCGCCGTACATGTACTGGGAACGCATGCTTCGAGCTAGCCCAGATCTCCAGAAGCTCACTTTGCACTATTCGGGTCCTCGGGTCCCAACATCCTGGCCAAGCACCGTTCCTGCTGTGGAAGGCGGCGGTGATAGCCCCAGTCCGACCGAGGATAACTGGCCGGACGAGAACGACCGCGCAATCAGCCTTCCACGTCTCATTGAGCTCACTCTCATGGACCTCGACCCCGAGTACCTCTGTCTGCTCCTCGATCATCTAGTATTACCGGCGGTCACGACGCTCACGCTTGCATTGCTTGACCAAGACTATTCATCCTTTGTGTACAAGCTTGTCGGAATGCATGTGGAAGTTGTGACAACCGGTGAATTAACGATCTCTGCGCCTACGACGAACGGAACAGAAGGTGGGGAGACGGAGGAAGCAGAAGAGGTTGTGAAGGTCACGTGGAAGCCGTATTTTGGGCGACTGGAGCGTTTGGTGGTATCTGCGCTGGATTGCGAACCCAATTGCTGGCAGGTGTTCCTACGGTCGATGACAACCCTTCGCATCCTGGAAATCGACTTTGCGCGTGTGGCTCCATATCTTCCAGATGTGTTCGTCGCATCCTGGCTCGACGGAGCCGAGGACGAGGGGATTTTACTCCCGCAGCTAACAACGTTCAAGGCCAGCCATCTTAGTGGCTCCGCTCTGCAGAGGATGATGGCGGGTCGGGAGCGGACTGGGCTGACGCAGGTACGGTGGATGATACGATGGTGCGAGCGATGCCGAGGGTGCGATCCCTATCTGGATTCGCTGGTTGACCGTGGTTATGAAAGCAGCGAGGGCGGACTGGTGCGGGTGGAAACGTGGATAGAGGATGACTACGACGAGGATGAGGACGAGGGTGGTGACACTGACGAGAGCGACGGTGAACGGACGGCGGACGGCAGCGATGACGAAGGAGGAGATGCTTTGGAGCACTAACTATCTAGAACTAGTACTAACTTTATAGGATTAGAATGTAACTTGCTTAGATTTTTACTAGCCTTTTGACCACATTCAACCATGGCTGACCAGAAGAGCAGCTCATCAAGCACCTCGTCGCCTCCAGAGGTTATCTTCAAGCAGCCAGCTACCGGTACTGGGAATTTCTGGACCGACTTCAAAAGTGCCATCAAGGTATGCATTTCTCTTGCATGAAACCGTTCTGACCCCACAACGATTAGAACATCACTTCTGAAGGTCCTTTGAAGATGATCGAGACCGTTCCTTGTGCACGGAACAGTTTGCTAACGGGGATAGCGAGTGGCGCTGGCGTCGGTGTAGTTCGTGGTCTGTCTGCCGGTGGGTTTTTCTATTCCTTCTTTATTTCCGTCATCAATTCAACTATGCCTTTGCAGGAGCGTTTGTTGCATCCAATTGGGCCGTTGGTACCTTCGTGCTCATTTCTCTGGGGTCGTGGTACGCTGTTATCCTCTAGACCATGTTCTCTATCTGAATGTTCCGCAATGCCTTGCGTATATAGGCATATTTGCCAGTCGAATATGGCGGCAGAGCACAGACGCATGCAGATGGTAGTCGAGCAATTGCCGAAGCGAATGGCCAACAAGGAGAAAACAGGAGACGTGTTATCTGGCACTAACGATGGCACTGTGGTGACCACTGGCAAGACCTGACTGGGTACAGATTCCATTCATGTTACTCCACACTCTCAGGGAATATTTCTATGAGATCTGATTCTCTCATCAGTGCCAATTCTCTGCCCATACTTGTGGATCCCAATTCTCGATCAGGGCTGGGTCGTTCTGCAGAAGACGTTTACGTCCTTCACGAATGCAAAAAATTTACACTCGGAGCGCACCCTAAACTTGACCTGGAATTGAGAAAATCCGTCACGTAGGACGACTATCCTCGGTGGTGCGTCGCCCGGAACCTCTGATACTTTCGCTCTTTGTTCCGTGTAGATCTAGTGAGCATCTGTTAATTATGAGTGGCACATACAGAGCCGGAATCCCCACCCGTGCAGCTTTTGGCCCTCTTGTTCCCATACATCCATCAGCCTCAAAGTGGATACGAGCAAAAGCTGCATGCAAACTCACCGAACCTGGGACATTGTGCAGTGGAAGACGAGCAACGGGACGTGCTTGGTGTCCCGCACTAACCTACCCACATCGAATAGGAATCGATGCGATGGCGAGTTGAAGCTTCCTTTGATGTTCCCGCCGACCCAGTCGTCGTCCCGGACGTCCACGATGAGATAGTCCTTCCGTGACACCTTGTTGCTCTTGATCAGCGCTGCCAGCTCCTGTTCGGCAAGTATGAGCATATGATATGCGTTGATTGCGGTGTGAGGAGTGCAAGGATGCATACGTCGCTCGAGATATATTCGATCATTTCCACCGCAAAGAGAGTGACCGTGGGAGATTTACATCCATACATCAGAGTCATGAACTCACCACCAGAACCAGGCTCACCCTCGCCATCCACCCCGTCCTCGAGTTCACCACCACCAGACGAACTCTCGTTCGCTACACAGCCGAGCGGACAGAGCTCCGGTGGCAACCTCACAGCTGCCAATATCGCGTCACACCTCACCAGTCAGTTCACCGCTTTCATCAGTGGCGGGAGCGCCAGCGCAGCCAAGCGTCGTCTTCCAAGCAGCTCGTCGTTCGGAGCTGCGGGGAGCAGCAGAGATCCAAAGACACGGCGTAGGGACGACCGTGACAGGCGAATGGGCGGAGGTGGAGGCAGCATCTGGATCGAGGGCAAAGAAGGAGGGAAGAGGGAGAAGGACGATTTAGTCGACGGGCATTTGGTGGAGCTTCTGCGAAAAGGTGAGTGCATTTGGTGGTTATCGGATTGATCGTTCACTCATGCTGTCGACATTGGCAGAGATCGGTGACCCCTTCATGGACCCAACCTCTATCAGGACTGCAGCTTGAAATTCACGACTCGGCTTTGACGCAACTTCAGTGGCAATTAGAGACGCATTGCATCATGTGGCATAGCTCGAAAATTCTCGTGGCGTACAGGATGGTGCTCATGACAATCATGCACGACCAGGACTCGTCTGGGATGAGATCTCATCACACTACTACTGCATCAATCATAAATAGGCATCGGGAGTAACCTGCGGGAAGAATCTCTAAGGACTGTGGTTGGAAAGAACAATCGAACACAATACCTGTCTGCATTGAACAGGAAGTTGTTTGCGGTGTCTTCTTTCTCCAGAAAGCGATGTGGGTACACAACTTAAGTGCCATCTCATGAGAATGTCCACATTCGATATACCGCGAGATTCTCACCTAAATGTCCGCATAGAGTCTCCAACATTTTATCCATCTCGTCTCTTTCCCATTTCTCGAAAGGTTTAGGCCCCCGAATGTGTTCTGGCGTCTGGGGTGTTTGTCCTGGTTGCTGAGGAGTTATCGTGTCTTCTACGGCAGAATCGTATATGTTCCCAACAGGTTCAGGGGTAGCAGGTCCAGCAGTCTCGAAATTTTCTATAAGCCACAACCAGATACTCGATCGCGCGACACTCACTGGCATATTCAGACGCTCATGATGCTCCACAAACTCCGTATATTCTCTCCAAGTGGTTACAGAGTCGTCGGGTATTGCATGAAAGACCCTTCGATAAACTTCCGTCTGTTCAACACAAATTGAGAATTCAAGGGGGAAGATATTAAAAATGCTCCTACATTGTGAACGGCGGCAGCAACCCAAACGTCGTACCAAAACTCATCTGAAATCGGGTCGTCGAATATTTTAGGGTCTTTTGGAACTGTGGGAATGGGTGCAGTCCATGACCTATCCCCGAATTTGCTTGCAAGATGTTTGCGAAACATAGTTTTGGCATCGGTGGCCTTTTCATCAGCACCATCAGGGACGATTCCAGCTTGTGACGGCTTAGATCGTTGCCCCTCCTGACTTGGGTCCCTCGAGGTAGATTTAAAAGCTCGTTGATGAGGAGCAGGATCAAGACAGTCGGTGTCAGCATTCGTGGGGGTGATAGAAAACAGTTCTTTCGCCGTGGCTGTCTCCTCCGGGGTGGGGGCACCTGAGTTCGTGAACTGAGACTCTTCACTGGTGTGGATGTCGGCCGTGTGGCCTTCCTGCAGTGTCCCAGCGCTCTGGCCGTCTCCGTTGGGTATGACCTTGTGAAACAATTTAGACGCTGCACGAGTCGATGCCGCACTGGCGGCGTGCAAGGCTAGACTCCATGTGTCAGCGCACGTTTTCTTTCAAGAAGTCTGCCCGACCTTGACCTGCACCGACAGCGGCAACATTGGCCAACCCACCGATAGGTGAATGAAATTTAGATTTGATGTGGGTGACTCCTGCGGCTCGCCCGGATTCTTGTTCGGAATTGGGATCCCACTCGGGTTGCTGGAATTCTGGTATTACAGGACCTGCTGTCATCAGGTCATCTGTCGGTAGTGCGTCTACATCGACACCAATGTGTTCCTGCATCAGCCGAACACGCAGTGTATGCGCGAAGCGGCCGACTTTGAACGGTTTCCCAGCCATCGTACTGTTGTGGCCAAGTCAAGTCAACACGCGTAGAGCCGCCAAGCGGTTGCACTAGCCTGTCAATCATATCGGTGTCTCTGATCACCGCAGCTAGCTCTGAATCCCGGTCTCCCCGTTGAGACCGCTCATTGATATTTGCGCTACCAATAATGGCGAGACGATCGTCGACGATCATAATCTTGCTGTGAATATAGACCTATGAGGAACCATGTCCATGACTCATCGCTCCAAAAAGTATGCTGAGCCACTAACTTGTTCCGTTGTCAGGACGTCACCGCGCAATCTGGCCCAATTTCGGAGCGCAAAGACTGCGATGTAGTCGTTCGGCTACAAGTATGGCAGGTTGGGCCAAGGGGAGTTAACATTCCTATGTGAATACTTACGTTGATGCCCGCTTTTCGTAGTCGAGCGAACAGAGAATATGGACCGCGCGAGATTGTGCACTTCTGCATTTCCATAATAATTCTCAACTGCAACGAAAGACTTGAGCCAAATACCGCCCGACTGCAAGGAGTACACGCACCGCGCTGGCATCACTGTGGTGAACTGGGAAAGAAAAGCCGGGCATCACAGGAAGCATGATACAACACTTCCATGGCGTATTCTCGCGATGAGCTCGAATAATGCGATGAACCAGAGCGTCGCCAATTCTATTCTCAATCTTGACGTCGTTGGCGATAGTCCTAGGATAGCATTGTCAAGCTCGTTCTAATGAGATGGAATGGACATGCGGCGTACGAGGTGATGAAGAATTGATTCTCGATGTAGACGAAATGTTCCGACATTTGAATAGCTAAAGGCATGATATCGTCATGTGGTAGACATCAGAGAACGACGCGCACGAACCTTTGAGGTATGCATTTTGGATTGAGTGTTCAATCCTGCCCGGTGTGCCCATTGACCACGGCCCCGCAGATCGACAGATTTGCATCTCACACGTCCCACTGAGACCTAATTGGGCCAAATCCGCTGACTTGAATTCCGCTGGTGGGAGCAAGAAGGGCATGACTCGCGAGTGATTCTGCAGTGTGATGTCTCAAGATTGCTCGGGCCGCTGCTAGGGTATGAGACTGACTTTGATTCTCAGCAAGAAATTCCACCTGACAACTAGTCAGTCAGATTACTCGATGTAGATCGTCATTCTGGACTGACCTTTGCACAAAGTGACGAGCCAAGTCGCGAGCAGGCTGACCGACTACCTGCAAGCCTACGTCATGCCTGGAAGGGTTGTTTAGCAAACACATAGACATAACAACGTCACACTCACCATGGCATTCTGGGTACTTTTGCCCGATCATACATGTCCTCCGCCGGTTGGCCCAGATCGTAAAAATCGCGAATACGGGGATTGCTGTAGTCTTTACCTAGTGGAAGGGTTCAATGCCTCGAGTGATGTCACATTCAGACACTCCTACTGACCAGGCCAAATTTCTGAATGATCTGTGTCAGGCTCCGGATCGTCGACGAGGACGTGTTGGGGTGTATCCCATCTGGATGCAGCATCCACAGTCAAAACACAAGAGAGAAACACTTTGGCAGGTACCTTCCAAAGCAGAGGTCGATTCCGCCCATGAAAGCAATGGTGTGATCAACCACACATAACTTCTCGTGCTAAATTGCGAGTTGTCTGTTTATGTGACGAGATGGTGCGACGAAGTCTTACATGTGCCCAATAAAAGGTGCCAGTTTGAAGGTGTGAAGGAGAACGTTGTATCATGATGTTCGGATGCAATGATACCAGTTTCTGTTTTGCGTAACTGCATAAAGTAGAACGTCATCGGCGAGAGAAGACCAATGAATCGTTCCTCCTCACTTGCTATCGGTTGGAGTGGTCCGATTGGACACTTCCTGGCTGAGAGCATTGCTCAAGTTGTGATCTGTCTGAAGCAGGCTCCATTGTCACTCACTACAGGATGATATAAATCTTCACGCCTTCTTTTGCCTTCTTCTCCAGTAGGCGATCAAGCCGATATCTTGCTTTGTTGGGGCGCCTCAACTGTAGTTCTACATTTCGTGTTGGCAAAAATGTGTTGGTGACATAAATTGTAGCATTTTACCTGGAGACAACCACCAGTCGTGAATGAGAATGGTTTCCCGAGCTAGTAGCAATGCTCTGGAAATATTCCACATATAATCCCGCTGGACTCCTGTCAACGAAATGCAGATTGGGTCTTCGCCGGTGGGACTTACCCCGTCTATGAGCCATTGCGCGCTGGCATTCAATCGAATTGGCACGAAGCTATCGAACCGATTTTTGCCGAAGTAGTGAGACGTCGCTGCAACCTTTTCTAAGGCAGTTATCCACTGCAGCATTTGACGCTGCTCGAGACAGTGAGAGAAAGTAGGTAAATAGGAAGGGGGTGCACTACCTCGTTGCGAGCGACAAGTTTCAATCGAGTTTGGGAATTTTCGATATAAAACGTGTGCTTTGAGACGTCACTTGTACTTTTTTTCTTCTGTTTGAGACTCTTCGCGTCTGCATTGTTCACAGGGTCATCATTCGAATCCTCATCGTTAGGGAGTAGTGGGTTTGTGTTGGTGGAAGGGTCCAGAATCGGCGTTGGAGGCCGAGATGGGGTTGTGTCAATAGATGATGACGAGCTTGCGGCGTGGTCGATATGCTGGCTGACCGAAGCCAAGGCGTTTCCATTCGTTTCTTGTGCTGCTGAACGAGACCTTCCCCATGGTTGCAAGATCCAACTTTTTATTGACTCCAGGACAGAGAGATTGTGCTGTGGGGCGTAATGAGGTTGCATAATTGGGTGGCCACTTTGATCGCGACTGTTTTCATGCGCCGAAGAATGGAAAAAGCTCAGACCCCGACGAAAATATCGCTTCGGTCGTTCAATCTTGAAATCGGAATCGATGAGGAATACGTCCCAGACGTCAAGCTGTCTATCGTTAGCATGCGCTAGCGGAATGCAGCTGTCGGAGGGCTCACCTCACCAGGTTCTTCGAGAACGACCAAGTAGCTTTCACGAACTGCACACCACTTCGATGCATTCTGATTCCTCCAAGCGGATGATTTTCGACCAAATCCGCCGCCGTTATTGGCAATGACTTGGATACGCAAAAACCCGGCCTTGTACTGTGCACCGCCTGACCGAGCCAGAGCGATGAAAAGAGAGCTGATCTCCAAGAATCCGCATAGGCGATCCGCAGATGAATGAAACATCTACAGACGGCCTTAGATGAATCCGGAAAGATTGAGTGAGAGAATCGGCCATACCACTGCACGTATCAACTCGATCAGGTAATTTTCCAATGCTTCGCGTTGTATGCGGGCAAACTCCTGGCGGCCCATCTTCTTGCCGTCGGGACTTGCCTCCTTCCTGAGAAACTTGAAGTACGGGAGACCTACGAATGGTCTATTAGATGCTAAACATATGAAGAAGAAACTGATCTACTGGTGCGTGGAAAGTGGGGCAGTCGATCGACATCGTGAGTATATGCGTTGGATAAGGTGTAGTGGGTGTGGAGCGCGATGAAATCGCGAAGTTGCCGGTAAATAACCCATCTGGCAGCCCCATTCGCATATTCACATTCGATCCGGAAGACCGTGTTCTGGCCATGGAGAGGGTGCAAGCTGTCGCTAACTCGAATGCGGAGGCGATGAAGCAAAATGGGCACGCGTCTCCGACCGCTGTCGTCCCGCTGAAACCAGAGCTGTAGCATAAGCCCAGATAGACCACCAGTGATGAGTTCGTCTGTGATATTGACAGATTGGGATGTGACTGCGGAGAGATCTGGGGGAGGTTCTCTTGCGCGCTTGAGATGGGGAAGGAGTAATCGGAGCCGATTCCACTTCACTGCTCCTGTTTTGCTCCCCTCTGAGGGCACATGAGGGGCCGAATACGAGCGTCGTGTTCGAGCGGAGGGAGATGAAGGAGGTGATGTCAATTTAACATGAGGAGTCGTATTACTGGTGCTGAGCTCGTCGGTGGGCGGAAGGCCTTTGTTCGTGGCTGCGACTGTACCCCAGTCAAATCGCTCCCGCTCCTCTATTGGGGAGTCATGAACTCGGCCAGATGTCAAGGCTCTCTGCTTTCCCTTCCTGTCGTTGTCCAGAACGCCTCGAAAGTTCGCATCTCCAGATATCGAATCAAAAACCAGTTCACTTCCCTGATCGGATGCAAGCGTTTCATCAGCGGTGTGATAAGTGGTCCTGGGGGACAATCCTTGAGAGTGCGAGAGTGAGAAACTGAATGACAACGAGCGCGGAGATCCGGTCCCTGCAGAGGGGGAATCTTGAATGCGCTTCGTTGTCGATTGGAAGGTGTTGGAGCGAGGCTTGACACGTCCGCCGGTTCGAGACGTAGACGCGTTGAAGTTCGCCAGGCCTGCTGCACTGTCCTGAAACTCGTGCGACTGGCGTTCGCTTTGCTGGTTATGCTCTAGCTCCATGTCCGTTGGTGTATACAGCTCCTTCCTGTGCAGAAAGGGTCGTTCCGCAGGAGTCGGATGCTCGGATCGGAGGTTGTAAAGCAGTTCACCCAACTATGACGTAATCATCATCGTCAAAGAGAACAAGGTAACTTAGTTCAATA
>CEMM01322351.1:91931-108585 GCA_900068975.1 Hygrocybe conica | reverse complement strand
TTGTCCCAGTACACCAATGAGCTTCCCATTCTTGCCACCACCGCCTGGAATGCCAGGTTTACCGCCGCCACCGCCTGGTCTACCATCTAGTTTCAATAATACTCCATCATCGGGCTCAAAAATGCCAGCAGACATGCTCGCGCACAAGGCATCGAAATGGATTCAAATGCAGAGAAAACGCTATGGCGAGAAGCGAAAAGGAGGATACGTCGATATGGGGAAGCAGGTGTGTGCTGTATCGTATCTATTCGAACTTTTTCTTACACTTTTCGTTAGGATCTGCCCCCGGAACACGTCCGCAAAATTATCAAGGACCATGGCGACATGAGTAACCGCAAGTTCAGAAACGACAAGCGCGTGCATTTAGGCGCGTTAAAATATGTGCCCCATGCTGTCATGAAACTACTCGAAAACATCCCATACCCTTGGGAGCAAGTCCGCGAGGTCCCCGTGCTCTACCACATCACCGGCGCGATCACCTTTGTGAACGAGATTCCGCGGGTTATTGAGCCCGTCTACCATGCGCAGTGGAGCACAATGTGGCTCGCCATGCGTAGAGAGAAGCGGGATCGACGACACTTCAAACGGATGCGGTTCCCCCCCTTTGATGATGAAGAACCACCTCTGGACTACGGCGATAACGTTCTAGACGTTGAGCCTTTGGAAGCCATCCAATTAGAATTGGATGAAGAGGAAGATGCCGCAATTCAGGAATGGCTTTACGACCCCAAGCCTCTTGTTGACACGCCGTTCGTTAATGGATCGTCTTACCGATACTGGTCTCTTCCTCTTCCCGTGATGGCGAATCTTTACCGCCTTGGCCGCACTCTTCTTTCCGATCAGCCTGATCGTAACGGGAGTTATCTCTTCGACAAAAAGTCTTTTTTCACCGCCAAAGCTCTCAACATGGCTATCCCGGGTGGTCCAAAGTTCGAACCATTGTACAGGGATATGGATACTTTTGATGAGGACTGGAACGAGTTCAACGATATCAACAAGGTTATCATTCGCCAACAAATCCGGACGGAGTACAAGGTGGCATTTCCCCATCTGTACAATTCTCTTCCTCGATCAGTCCATATTTCTCCGTATCACGCACCCAAAAACGTCTACATCCGCACAGACGATCCCGACCTACCTGCCTTTTATTTCGATCCACTCATCAATCCGATATCGTTACGAGGTCAGGCGCCCAAGAACGCGCCGTTACCGTCGCACGAAGACGTCATCTTCGGGCCAAATGGCGCGGAGGACGATGACTTCGAACTGCCGGAGGATGTCGTGCCATTCCTTGATACGAAACCACTGGAGAATGATCTCACCGCAGACGGAATTGCTTTATGGTGGGCACCTGAACCATACAACCGGCGGTCTGGTCGCATGCGTCGCGCGCAGGATGTCCCTTTGGTGAAGAATTGGTACCTCGAGCATTGTCCTCCAAACCAGCCTGTGAAAGTTCGCGTCTCGTATCAGAAACTTCTTAAGTGCTACGTTCTTAACGAACTCAAGTCACGACCGGAGAAGGCCATGACCAAGCAGAATCTGTTCCGGCAACTTAAGGCAACAAAATTCTTCCAGACGACCAAACTCGATTGGGTCGAGGCAGGACTTCAGGTTTGCAGGCAGGGATACAACATGCTCAATCTCTTGATTCACCGCAAGGTCAGTTGCGTATCCAGTCCTGCTTTGTCGTTTCTGTGATTTTGACATTGTGCGCATTCAGAATCTTAATTACCTGCATTTGGACTACAATATGAACCTGAAGCCCGTCAAGTGAGTCCTGCAGCTACGCCTCTGACTACGTCCAATAAATCATCTTCATAGGACGCTGACCACCAAGGAACGGAAGAAATCCCGTTTCGGCAATGCGTTCCATCTGTGCCGCGAGATTCTTCGGCTCACCAAGCTCGTTGTCGACGCACATGTTCAGTTCCGCCTTGGAAATGTGGATGCCTTCCAATTGGCGGATGCGCTGCAATACATTTTTGCACACATTGGCGCGCTTACTGGGATGTACCGTTATAAATACAAGGTAGGCGCCGGCGAATACACCTGTTATCCATTGCTCACAGTGTTGACTGCCAGCTCATGAGACAAGTCCGAATGACCAAGGATCTCAAGCACTTGATATACTACCGTTTCAATACCGGTCCCGTTGGCAAGGGCCCTGGATGTGGGTTTTGGGCTCCAGGGTGGCGCGTTTGGCTCTTTTTCATGAGGGGAATCGTTCCGCTCTTGGAAAGATGGTACGTCGTGACTGTAAGGTGATAGTTGACTGTGTACCCACTGATGTCGAACAGGCTTGGTAACCTCCTTGCTCGTCAATTCGAGGGTCGAAACAGCAAAGGTGTCGCCAAGACTGTGACCAAGCAACGTGTTGAATCCCATTATGATCTTGAATTGCGCGCCGCCGTGATGCACGACATCCTCGATATGATGCCCGAATCAATCAAGCAGAACAAGTCGAAGACAATCCTGCAACACCTTTCCGAGGCCTGGCGTTGCTGGAAGGCAAACAGTGCGTTTGTCCTCCTCTCTCGAGAATTATGCAAATTTATCGGTGTATAGTTCCCTGGAAGGTCCCTGGTATGCCCACTGCG
This sequence comes from Hygrocybe conica, assembly GCA_900068975.1. Taxonomy (NCBI): domain Eukaryota; kingdom Fungi; phylum Basidiomycota; class Agaricomycetes; order Agaricales; family Hygrophoraceae; genus Hygrocybe; species Hygrocybe conica. Next base: position 105,985 of record CEMM01322351.1, on the reverse strand, counting down.
ATCGAGAACATTATCTTGCGGTATATCAAAAGCAAGGCGGATTGGTGGTGCTCGTAAGTCATCCTCATGAATTGTGAATTTCCTCCATACACATTTTCTATTCGTAGTGTCGCCCACTACAATCGAGAACGCATTAGGCGTGGCGCCACTGTTGATAAGGCCGTCGTTAAGAAGAATTTGGGTCGTCTAACTCGTGCGTCCTTGTCACATCTATCACACACCGTCCTTGACTAAATGCTTTCCTAGGTCTGTATCTGAAGGCCGAGCAGGAAAGGCAACATGGCTATCTCAAAGACGGACCGTACATCAGTGCTGAAGAAGCCGTGGCTATATATACTGCAACGGTCCATTGGCTGGAGAGTCGCAAATTCTCCCCCATCCCTTTCCCGTCTGTCTTATCTTCGTTTTTGGGTGTCAGCGAATATTCACCTCTACTTACAGACCGCTCTCCTACAAGCATGACACCAAACTCTTGGTTCTTGCTCTGGAGAAGTTAAAGGAAGCTTACTCGGTGAAGGGTGAGCGGAAACCGCATCCGATTATTGATCGTCTGCTCATGTTCGAACATAGGCCGTCTCAATCAGTCACAACGTGAGGAACTCGCACTCATCGAGCAAGCGTACGACAATCCCCACGAGTGTAAGCCAGCACCTGTTGTTGGATTGTTCTCCTCATTCATTTCCTTTATTCAGGTTTGTCGAGGATCAAACGCTTGCTCTTGACCCAGAGAGCTTTCAAGGAATGTGGCATCGAGTTCTTCGACACCTATGATAAGCTCATTCCCTGTTACGACATCGAGCCCGTTGAAAAGATCACGGACGCTGTAAGTTGCCACAACTTGTGGTTATTGTAGCTTGGCTGCTCATTGTGACCTCTCCAGTATCTCGACCAGTTCTTGTTCTTTGAGTGAGCTGATAACGTATCGCTAAAAGCACTGCTGACCTGTTTCTCAGGGCGGATAAACGAGGGTTGTTCCCCGCTTGGATCAAACCAGCGGTATGTTATAGCCCATTCTCGAAATTCTCAGCCTGACTCTTTCTGCTGAAGGACACGGAGCCCCCACCGCTTCTCGTGTACAAGGTTGGTTTTGCAGACCCACTGAGCATGCTGCTTTGTTCTGATCCTTCTCATAGTGGTGTCAAGGTATCAACAACCTCACAGATATCTGGGAAACCAGCGAGGGCGAATGCAACGTCATGATGGAAACCGTTCTCTCTAAGGTCTATGAGAAGATTGATCTGACCCTGTTGAATCGACTGCTGCGCTTAATTCTCGATCACAATCTGGCGGACTACATAACCGCGAAGAATAACACGGGTGAGTCTGATTTCGATTTCTAACTCAAGTGATGATATTCATCCAGTTGTCCAGTCTTGACCTACAAGGGTACACCGCACTCCCTCTACTTGTCTATGCACTAAATAATAATTCATACTTTACCACATAGATATGGCCCACACGAACGCGTACGGCCTTATTCGTGGCCTTCAATTCTCGGCTTTCGTCTTCCAATACTACGGCCTTGTCCTGGACTTGCTGATTCTGGGCTTGCAACGCGCCAGCGAGATGGCAGGGCCTCCCCAGATGCCCAATAATTTCTTGCAATACCGTGATTCCCCAACCGAAACTCGTCACCCCATTCGTCTCTACTCTCGCTACGTGGACCGACTCCATATCCTTTTCCGGTTCACTGCAGATGAGGCGCGCGATCTTATCCAGCGGTACCTCAGTGCAAATCCCGATCCTACCAATAACAATGTCATCGGCTATAACAACAAACGTTGTTGGCCGAGAGACTGTCGTATGCGGTTGATCAAGCATGATGTCAATCTGGGGCGAGCAGTGTTTTGGAATGTCAAGCAGAGTCTTCCCAGGTCTCTGACAACCATCGAGTGGGAAAGTACATTCGTCAGTGTCTACTCTCAAAACAACCCTCAACTCCTGTTCTCGATGTGTGGCTTCGAGGTCCGTATACTGCCGAAGATCCGGACCATGGGCGGCGAGCAGTTTTCCTTGAAGGACGCCGTTTGGAATCTAACGAATGAACAAAGCAAGGAAAGGACAGCCCAAGCTTTCCTGAGAGTTTCCGACGATGGTGAGTTTCCCCACGTTGGTGTTATAACCTTGTCCTTGTCTCAACCTGGTTGCAGGTGTCCAACAGTTCAACAACCGGATACGGCAGGTCCTGATGAGCTCTGGGTCTACGACATTCTCCAAGATCGTCAACAAATGGAATACTGCGTTAATCGGGTTGATGACCTATTACCGCGAAGCAGTTATTCACACCAATGAACTGCTCGATTCGCTCGTGAAAGCGGAGAACAAGATTCAAACCCGTGTCAAGATCGGGCTCAACAGTAAAATGCCCTCACGTTTCCCTCCAGTTGTGTTCTACACTCCCAAGGTAACGCGCGATTTTCCTTTACGCCCTCTTGGAAGTTGAGCTCCCTTGTGTAGGAACTCGGTGGTTTGGGCATGCTATCAATGGGACATGTTCTCATTCCTCAGAGCGACTTGCGATGGTCAAAGCAGACAGACGTCGCTGGTATGATACTATCATTTGCACAGATTACGAGTCAATAACTTCTTCCCYCCAGTRACTCATTTCCGAGCCGGTATGACSTCGGAGGAGGATCAGCTTATTCCAAATTTGTATCGTTACCTGCAACCTTGGGAGGCCGAATTCTTGGACTCTGCACGTGTCTGGTCGGAGTATTCTATGAAGAGGAAAGAGGCCAATGCCCAAAACCGACGATTGACCTTGGAAGATCTCGAGGACAGCTGGGACCGCGGCATCCCGCGCATCAACACGCTCTTCCAGAAGGATCGCCATACGTGTGTACAATTTGCCTTATTTTCCTTACTCCAGCGCTGACACGAAGCGCCTAGCTTGGCGTACGATCGTGGCTGGCGTGTGCGGACAGACTGGAAGCAGTACCAACTTCTCAAACAGTATGTCCTTTGCAGTTGATTGTGTAGCATCTACTCAAGTTCGTTGGTAGTAACCCGTTCTGGTGGACATCCCAACGACACGATGGAAAGCTATGGCAACTAAACAACTATCGTGTCGATGTGATTGCTGCTCTGGGTGGTGTTGAAGGAATTTTGGAACATACCCTTTTCAAAGGAACATATTTCCCAACGTGGGAAGGTCAGTGATCGTTCACTTGATGGTTGGAGGTTTCGTGCTCATGTGCTTCTAGGGCTGTTTTGGGAGAAAGCATCAGGCTTTGAAGAATCAATGCGATATAAGAAGCTGACGAATGCTCAACGGTCCGGTCTTAACCAGATTCCGAATCGTCGATTCACCCTCTGGTGGAGTCCAACGATCAATCGCGCGAACGTTTACGTTGGTTTCCAGGTCCAACTGGATCTCACGGGAATCTTCATGTCAGTCCCAAACTCATTTGCATGTCGAACAACCCTTCTCACTGTGCTCTTGTCATCAAGGCACGGTAAAATCCCTACCCTGAAGATCAGTTTAATTCAAATCTTCCGTGCCCATCTCTGGCAAAAGAGTGAGTGCTGCATTATTTCAGTGATCCTCTGTTGATGTCATCACCTTCCAGTCCATGAGAGTGTTGTTATGGATTTGGTAAGTTCTGAATATGTTTTTTGCGCCATCGTTCTGAACATCCGTCCAGTGTCAAGTGTTCGACCAAGAATTGGAAGCTTTGCAGATTGAGACTGTGCAAAAGGAGACAATCCACCCGCGTAAGAGTTATAAGATGAATTCGTCTTGTGCCGACATCCTTCTGTTCTCATCGAGCAAGGTTTGTTCTCACAACTGTAGGAAAGAAAGGTCTCTGATATCACGCTTAATATAGTGGAATATCGCTCGTCCCTCGCTTGTGACAGATGTGGGTCACCCTCTTCCCGAGAGATTTGGCTTGCTGACAGCTTCTATGTAGGGCAAGGATGTCTTGGATGGCACAACGAGCAACAAATTCTGGATTGATGTGCAGTTGAGATGGGGTGACTTCGATACTCATGACATTGAACGATATACCCGTGCCAAGTTCCTGGACTACGTGCGGATTTCTTTGTCTTGCGTTGGTCGTGATTTGACGAGTTTCCCAGGTCTCCGATTCGATGAGTATCTATCCCTCGCCCACTGGCGTCATGATCGGCATGGATCTTGCCTACAACCTCTGGTCTGCGTACGGGAACTGGTTCCCGGGATTACGACATCTCGTCCAACAAGCCATGGCAAAAATCATGAAGGCCAATCCAGCCTGTCATGTGCTGCGCGAGCGCATTCGGAAGGGCTTGCAGCTCTACTCCTCAGAACCTACTGAGCCATACCTTAACAGTCAGGTACGTGGAGCGTTTGCGGTCAACCCTTACGTCACTCATCTGATCACACCCTGCAGAACTATTCAGAGCTATTCTCAAACCAGATTATTTGTGAGAGACTAGACACTTCTTGCCTTTTTTTCCATGCTAAGTGATCTTATTCAGGGTTTGTGGATGATACCAATGTCTATCGCGTTACAATGTAGGCCTATACTCATTTCTTCTGATGGATTTGTCGCTCAACATGTCCGTTTCATAGCCATAAGACATTTGAGGGCAATTTGACAACGAAGCCCATCAGTCAGTCGTTTATCCATGCTCGCTATGACGGCTTGTATTGACACGACATCTTCCCGCCCAGATGGCGCTATATTCATCTTTAACCCCCGTTCTGGTCAACTCTTCTTGAAGATTATTCACACGAGTGTGTGGGCTGGGCAGAAACGTCTGGGTCAACTCGCGAAGTGGAAAACTGCTGAAGAAGTCGCTGCCCTCGTCCGATCCCTCCCTGTTGAAGAACAACCGAAGCAGGTCATAGTGACTCGGAAAGGCATGCTCGGTATGTAACTCGACAGTGTCCCAGTCTCTGGCCCTTCTTCTCATGTTTTTTATATTAGACCCTTTGGAGGTGCATTTACTGGACTTCCCGAACATTGTGATCAAAGGAAGCGAGTTGCAACTCCCATTCCAGGCTTGTATGAAGATGGAGAAATTTGGTGATCTGATCTTGGTAATGCCATTTCATGACCAAAACGAATCAAGTGCTCAAACTTGTTATTCTACTAGCGCGCCACACAGCCGCAGATGGTCTTGTTCAGTCTCTATGGTGCGACTCTCCAGGTTCCGCTAGCTACCCATCGCTAATTTCTCGTCCGTCAGATGACTGGCTGAAATCCATCTCCAGCTACACAGCTTTTTCACGACTGATTCTTCTCTTGCGAGGCCTGCATGTGAACAATGAGAAGGCCAAGGTCATTCTTCACCCCGATAAATCAACCATCACGGAACCGCACTTCGTTTGGCCGTCACTCAGTGACGAAGAATGGATTAAAGTGGAGGTAGCCATGAAGGACCTTATCCTAGCCGTAAGTATTCCACCTGACTTCCTGACCCATCTTAATACTCTCGTAGGATTTTGGTAAACGCAACAGCGTTAACATTGCCTCTCTCACCGCCAGCGAGATTCGAGACATTATTCTCGGTCAGGAGATAGCTGCGCCGTCCGAACAAAGGCGGCAGATGGCGGAGTTGGAGCAAAGCTCCCAAGCCCAAGGCCAAGTCACAGCCGTGCAGACGTAAGTACATAATTTTTCTGGTCTTGTATCGTGATGATAATGTGACGGATGACTTCATAGCCAAACGGTAAATATTCATGGTGACACCATCCAGACTGTTACAAGTAAGCAATCACAAAACATTTGCATGTTCCCTATTTTGACTCTCCGTGTTAGCCTCGAGCTACGAGCAACAAGTGTTTAGCAGTAAATCGGATTGGCGCGTCAGGGCCATATCATCCACTCACCTCCCCCTTCGCTTGCAACACATTTACGTCTCGAATGACGATGTCAAGGATGACGCGGCGTCCTTCACATATGTGCTACCCAAGAATATTCTGCGCGCGTTCATTACGGCTGCCGATTTGCGAACCCAGGTGGCAGCCTTCCTTTATGGAATCTCTCCTCCGGATAACAAACAGGTGAAGGAAATCAAGGTTCGTCGAATTTTTCCATCCTGTTTAAGTTCATTTCTTACTGGCAATCAACCAACCCAGGCAATTGCATGGGTACCCCAACGAGGCAGCAATAATAGCGTGGAACTTCCGACGCAAATGCCCAGGGATGATTTCCTGCTGAAAGACCTTGAACACCTGGGCTGGATCAAGACCCAAGCACTCGAGTTGAACCACCTCTCGCCTATGGATGTCACAAACCAAGGCAAACTGATGGCCGACCACCCGGAACTGGGTTCATCCACTATCTGTATCACAGCCTCATTCACCCCGGGCTCAGTCTCCCTATCTGCACACGCTCTCACGGTCGCAGGCTTCGAATGGGGTCGAAAGAATGTGGATACATCTGCGAATCCATCAGTGCGCATTCATTTTTAACTGCACCTCCTTGCGAGCTGACATCCATCAATCGCCTTTAGGGCTTCAATCCGAACATGTCCGAAAGGGTCCAGTTGCTTCTATCAGATCGGATCCTGGGGATGACTCTTGTCCCGGAAGGGAAAGTCTGGAACTATGGTATCGGTCTCACGCAACTGTGGTCGCCGTCATTGCCGTATGCCATGACCCTTGACACGCCACTACTGTTCTGGGCGGAGGAACATCGCCCGGCCGCCTTTTTGACTGTAAGCCCCTGTCCCCTGTGTTCCTTCAAGCCTTTTCTCATCTCCTGTTTCCTAGTTCGCCAATCTCGAACAGGGCGAGGATAGCGCTGATGTGGAAAATAGCTTTGCCTAATTGAAGTTGTGTTGCAATGTTCCTTTTGATATGTATTCCCAACCGTACACTACCGCAAACCGATTTTTATCTGAAGGAAGAAAGGGTTCAGACTGAAAGCATAACTGACAAGGACGAAGCGAAACAAGTGCATGCTGGAGACATATTACATGCTGACAATGCCAAGAGAAATAACGGAGCCATGTCGTGAAAGTGACATCGGTTTGTCGTCGATGGGCGTGGGGGATGGGACGATCGTGTCACCGGACGATGGTGGGGTATCCCCCTTCTCGACGAGGGGCAGCTGCCGCGAACCTCTTCGAGGCGGTGGAGACAGAGAGGTGATCCCTGGAAACGTGATGCTCTGATCGGGTAATAATGGAAGTCGCCGAACCGTTCTTGGCTCCACAACCAAGGGTGTGATGGGAGTCTGCATCTGCAGGAAGTTCGGATCGTCCTGATACTGAGTGATCTGCTCTCCGATTGGCGTGGCTGGCGGGGTATACATTTGGCCTGGTAGATGRTACGCCCTTGTTAGTCGGTGACGGGAAGGAGGACGATCGTTCTCTGGAACGGGGGGTGTAGATGACGAGGAGGGTGCGCTGAGGATGCGGAGACGTTGTTTAAGTGACGTATTACGCGAGACTTGCGGTGTTGTAGGCGACGTCGATGATGGGGTGGGTGGTAAGGGATAAGTAGGTGGAGGAATGGGTGATATCTTCGTTAACGGGGATCCGGGAATGGGATATAAGTCTGTGGTATGGGTATGCGCACTGCTGCTGCTGCTCGAAGACGGTCGGGCATGGTATTCTGGGTCATCGGGCCGGGGTGGAAGGTTCGTCAACGGTGGCGGTTTTGGAGCGGTGAGGGAAAGTCTGAATGAACGGTGGCGGAAGGATGGCGATCGTGGAGGGATGGGTTCGGCTGGCTTTGGGGGGATGTCGTGGTTGGGTGCAGGGGGTGGAGCAAATGTCGGTGCGGGACGAGGTGGCGGGACTATGCTTCTATGAGAACCTGCGCGGGAGATGGAGTGCCCGAGAGAATGTGGCGAGGATGGACCTCCGGAATTAGCGCTCGAATTCGATCCTCGTTTGGAAAAGGTCGGGAGGCCCGATATGACGCTGACTTGACTCGTGGCTGAGGGTATCGAGGAGGAAGACTGCCAGGTTCCTGACTCCGAGAGGTACGGGCTATGACCGTTTTGGACCCCGTGGTTTGGCGATTGCGGAACGGCTGGTGGCGGTCCGCTGGGCGGCGTAAGTCTCTTAGGAAGTGACCCCTGCCTTGACCACCGCTTTGTTTTCGTGCTAGAACTTGACCGATCCATATTGCTCCCGTTATCAGCTGACGCGAAAGTTGAAACAGACCGAAGTGATGGAGCACGAGCTCTCTGCTCAGGAGTACCGAATGAAAACCCGGAGAAACTGGAATTTGACGGCAAGACCGCGCTGGATGGTTCATCCTTCGTAGTACCGGTGCTATCCTTCCTGTCGCGTTCGCTCTGAACGGGCGGTGGGACGGGTGCGGAGGTTTGCGAACCGATCGTCCAAGGTCGCCTTCTTGGCGCTGGTTGAAGTGATAGAGAATTCACAGAGAGGGTGCGAGCGGGTCTCATAGGCATCTCCCAGCTGGCGCCTTGCTGCTCGACGACGACGATTCTTCGATCAAGCCGTTGCTCCGAAGTAAGAACGGGCACCTTGTATTCCGTATTCGATGAGCCATGCTTCGAAGGTTGCAACGGAGAAGGGGGCACGTCCGGGATACCGGTTGAATGTGACATCGAAAGCAGGTTGTGTCCCATATTACCAAACGAGTCCTCTGTCTCCCGTTCCGAGGCCTCATCAAAGGACACGGAGCGGGAGGGTGATCTCGGACGAGTCGAAAACAAACCCTTGAGCGCCGACACAGCAAGGGTCTGTGGTTTGGGCGAGGGAGCTTGTGATCGAGAGGATTGCGAAGATATTGATGCCGCGCAATTCTGATCAGAAGTCGAAAAGGGGTGCGACACGTTTGTGGGAAACGAACGTGAGGTGTTGAAGTTCGTCTGCTTGAGGCTGCCCACAGTCAGGGACGTCACGATGCCTTGCGCACGCATGGAGAGCATCACATCCATGTCCCCTCTGGGTTCGATACCTCCTTGCGTGTGAGTGGGTATACCCAAACCGGCGCGCATAGACCTGTGTGGAGAGAGTAAGAAAGATGAAAGGATCACGATCACAGCGAAGCAAGTACCGTTGCCCAAGGATGACGCTCTTGATGAGAGTGATCCATTGCTGCGCCTCTGGTATCTGCAAGAACCACATGGCCGTGGTTCCACGGTTGGATCCCACATCCACCCCAGCGACCTTGATGATATTTTTTCTTCCTCCAACGTCTTCCTCCGCCACAAACACGACGCTTTCTTCATTGATCTCGAGCCTCTCAAGTTCTCTCTCTTCGACATTTGAGGAACGGAAAAGGTGGAGAAAAGAGGGAGAGACACCCTGTGAGGATCGGGGCGGACCAGAAGACAAAACAAGATAACGATTCTTCCAATTCTTGGACAAGGTGAATAACCGCAAGGAGGACGGAGGGTGATACTTGACCAAATGAACAGAATTTTGTTTGAAGTTAGCCAAGAGTGTGATCGTGACGGGGAAGTCGGGAACGGTTGGTATGGAGGGCGTTGGCAGTCGCATGGACCCATTGTAGGATACCATGGAGTCCGAGATGTCAGGGGTAAATCTATCGACGACGGTGAAACCGTCCACGGTCTCGGCGCCATCCGGCTCGTGACTGTTGGATTCGGTCTCGTCGACTTCTTTCAGAGTTTCCTCTGCGGACATGAGAATGGGATTGAGACCGATGGACTGAGCGGCGGCATCTCGCAGTCGCTCGCGCTCCTCTACTTCATCATCACGTCGTGAGATCTCGATTACGTCTGGTAGCAATATGGGGGTGGGCAGCTGGCGGATGGACTTGTGTCTGCGTCCAAACTTGAAGCTCAGCATGTCAGTAGCAGTGACGAGGATGCTTCCACGTTTCTTGGGGATCGGAGACGATACTGAGCGATTGCCAGAGGAACTTCGCGAGCTGTTCTCCTTGGACGCAATGGGAGAGCCCGTTTGGGTTGAAGGGTCGTCTGGCAAGACAGGAAATGATGAGCGGCGAAATGGAAGGTAGCACGAGGATGTGCTGACCGTGGCTGGTTGAATTGGAGTTCTCCGCACTGCTGTGGGTAGAATCTTTGCCACTTGGTATGTCCTTCATCTTCTCTCCGCTGCGTGAATGTGAGAGGACTGATGCTCTACGAGAACGAAAGTCGGAGGCTGTGACCGGGCGACGGTTCTTGACCGATCCGGGACCGGATGACGTGAACCAGGAGGTCCTGTTGTTGTGTGGAACGAGGATAGACATTGGGGATGGAGAGGAAGAGACGGCGGTCTTCTGGTGGAAATGAGGAGTGGAGTGGGAGAGAGAGTAAAAAGACGAACCTGATCATCTGAATCGTCGCCATCGCTCCAAGCGCTCCTTAACGGTTTCTCAGAGTCCATACAGGAGGTCAAAGAGAGTATCAAGTGAAAAAAAGCGAGGAATCGATTATTTTAATTTTCGTGCGGGGGTCCGCTCACGGACGTATCAGCCATCCTTTTTTGGATGACAGCTTGTAGCCCTTACAATAACAACGCATACATCCAATAACAGCGCATACATCCAATAACAGCGCATACATCCCATCTTACTATACACCCGGTCATGCGTTGTCCCAGAGACAAATACCGCTTTGCTGTCCTTGAACCGAGCAATCATTGAGTACGACCCCCGTTTTACAAATAACCAACCGAAAAACCTCACGTACCCAAGACAACAAATTTAAAAGCGCTCAACCCACCCTCAAACCCCAGCTTAGCCCCCCAAATGTAGTTTGTAAATGTTGAACGGTCGAATAGTTCCGATCGGTCCGTCTACACCAGCCTGGCTACTGCCGGACGGTGGCGGGGAATGTGACGCAACCATCCTGGCTGGATCGAAGGTCGATCGCGGTTCCTGCCGTCTGCCGTCATAACCAACGAGTCCCACCATCTGCCTCAGATCTTCGTTTTCCTTCTCCAGTCGAGCAAGCTCGCATTCTCGCTCCAGTGCATGCTGCGCCGCAACCGAAGCATTCCATGGCTCTCGATCTTCTTCATTCGCGTTAGTACACAGTTGCTCTGGGTCCTCCCCTCCCAGGGTACGCAAGAATTGGCGGAGCACGTGCGACAGTCTTGCAAGTGATTCTGATATAGCCGTGCTTGTTCGAAGCTCTTCGCTGCCCATCTCTTCCTCACGCGCAAGTAACTTGGCTTCGTACTCCCTAATAATCGACAGCTCACGTTCTTGTACGTCGCGCTGACAGCACCGCGAGGTATGTCAACCTTGACGACGAGTGGCATGCTGCGTTCCAACTCACAGCTTGATTGCGAAATGTGATCATAAGCGTCTCCAGTGTCTGTTCATACTCCTTGATCAACGCATTGAGCTGCTTGTTGTCGTACTGCAAGCTCTGGTTCTCCGCAGACACGGCATTATTCATTCGCTCTAATTCACTGTCATATACCTCTTGAACGAGGAATACCAAATCGTCAGAACTGGCTGAATTGACGGAAGCAAGTCATATACACACCCTGCGTCTTGTCAGTATTGAAACGACGCAGCACAAATCCAGTTTGGGAGTGTCCGGCTTGATTCTGACATCGCCGTCAGCGTGCACAAGCTCCCTCAACCTGGCATCGCAACTCACCTTGGCATTTCCCACTTGGTCATACAGTGTCACCGACAATGCTCTGTTGCGACTGAGCTCTTCAGAGAGTTCTCCGATAATGCCCCATAGCCGTAAAAGCTCCTGTTCTGTCGTGTTGTCAATGATGGTCATGCTAGTGCTCTTTGCGATCACGTGATGCTCGATCGTGACGTAGTCTACTGTTGTACTGGAACGGAACAGGAGGGCCTCACATACAGACGTGAGGGAAGAAATAAGCCGTCTACACTATCAACCAAAAAACCCGCTACGATCGCTTCGTCGCTGCACGGCAATTGGTTTATTTCAATCATCAACAGGATCTTGTTGACTCACCAAACGGACGCCATGACTGAGACCGAGACAAAGCTTGAACAGACGTTTGCAATCTTCCTTATCAATGAAAGGATAACTAGACCGCATAAGCACATCAAGATCTCAGATACACTGTGGCGATCGCAACAAACTCACTCGGCACCAAGTCTGTAAGCCGCAGCAAAACCAGAAACCACAGCAATCTCATGCATATCTGATCAAATAAAAATTATCAGAGAAGTACGTCGTTGTAACGGTGGTGAAGAGAAACAGCATACTCAGCACGGTCCAGGCTCCGGCGAAGTAGGTGTGTTTCTATTATGGTAACCAATCAATTCATCAGACAGCAGATTGTGTGGACATCACGCCCACCTTGCCGTTCAGGAACATCATCCATGGTACCGTTCCAGCATAATGCTGCCATCGGTGGCTTTGCTGTTTCCACCATTTTTCGGCTATGACCTTGTCCTCGGATATCTCAGATCTGGACCACAAGTTTTCGCTGGTAGCTCTGTTCAGGAAAATCGTTTGGAAAACATGCCCAGATAAGGGCGGTATCTCCCGCTTGTGGCTCGAGTCCTTCCCATCGGAGGAGACGCCTTTGAACTGTGCCCAGACGAGTGCATTAAAGACATCCTCTGGATAGACACTATGTTGGAGACACACCTGCGGTTGGTAATGCGTGAGATCAAAACTCATCTCAACTTTGAGTTTATCGGTGGGGTAACTTCGGATATAGTACAAAGGCTTGAAGTTCTCTTCTGCGAAGGCGTACTTATCCTGAGCGTCTTCGGAAGAATCGGAAGATCGAAGCAAGGGGTCGAACTTGAGACGATAGTACTGAGACTTGTATTTCAGAGGTGATCAATATTGAGGGCCCGTAAACATAAGCCAACCTTGTCCATGTACTCCACATCATTATGAGTCACAGTCACGTCCCACATGTACTGCAATTTCGTTCTCGGTGACGGAAAGCCCACAAGAAGACGTATGGCTCACCGCGACATTTCCCAGCACCTTCTTCTCCATCCACGACGCATCGTCCCCAAGGATCTTCAGAGCCGCGTCAGCGTCGACTGCCAGAATCAGCTCATCGAACTCTTCTCTAATCTCTTCTTCCCCGGCGCCGATGACATTTTGGTCATTATCGGTTCCCTGCGTGAGACGGGTCCATGCTTCAACCTTGTTCGATGTTCGCTTAATGCGCGTGACGATCCGCCGGGTGACAATGCGGACATTTCCTGTTTCTTCAGCGACTTGCTTCCACGTAGCGTACAAGTCGGATAGTTTTGGAAACGCTCGCATTTCCGGAATGGATGCAAGAAACGATCGGGATGAATACTCGAACTGTTCAACAAGAATTTGTCAATAGTAGGGAGAACGAAGAGAACCCACAACTGACGAGTCGCATGCTTGGATCCATAAAGACGCGCTCAAGAATCGCGGACGAGACAAAAGGTGTTTGATTTCCAGTGCCAAAAAAGAGAGCAGTCAAAGGAAACACAATGACTTCCCCGAAATCCTGCTCGAATCGGTGATAATTCATGAGGGCAATAAATTCAAGGAACCAACCTTCGAAAAGCCGAACATCCTCAACATTGCCTGGACGGATATCATTGCGAACAGAGGTTCCATGGCTTTGATGAATTTCAACACTCGGCCAAATTTCTTAATGTCAGATTCATATCTGGCGAGCGGCATAGGCAGGAGCTCTGTAGTTATATTTCAAAGAGTGCTTACTTGTCGATGACCCGACTCGGAAATACATTGCTCCAAAACTCGTGTTCGGCGTCCTTTCCGAAACTGACTTGCATTCCAACCTTCGTAGCCTCGAATCCAAGAACATCAAACATGGCATATGTGTTATAAAACACAGGGCTTGCACCCTGTACGCCATCGTTGATATAGGAAGCTCCATACTTGGATTCGGCGATGTCCATGGAGGTCGCCATACCTCCTGGCACCGCGGAGCGCTCATAGAGGGTCACATCGAACTTTTCAGGGCATCTGGACAAGGCGTACGCAGCAGACATGCCTCAAATGAAGGTTTCAGACTGGGTAAACCAACGAGAGAAAAGGGGACGAACCTGCTGCACCACCTCCCACGATCAGAACACGTTTTCTGGGAGGGCCAGAATCGCTTGGGGCAGACATTTGTGGGGGTGGTGGTATAATGACGGACTGGTCCCCATTGGCGGAGTTCTTCGTTTATATAGAAGCAGTAACATATTTCGATCGTCGGCC
>CEMM01322351.1:74553-89398 GCA_900068975.1 Hygrocybe conica | reverse complement strand
GACTATTAGATGCGTTAGCAGTCTTACCGCTGGATCTGCCGTACCTCACTCCCGTTCTTGACCATCTTGAACCAAGACAATGTCGACACCAAAGTCCTGTGTTCGCTGTTCCAAACCCCACAGCCACAGTAGCGCCTTCCTCTTACGTTGTTCAGAATGCCGAAGATTCTGGCATCACCGTACGCACGACGTGGTCGTTAGACCGGTATTTTACCCTGTTCACCATCTCAATCATAGGTTGCCACATCCCGCCAGTAGATGACCAAGAACTCATTGCTCGGTTCAAAGCAACGGCCGACAACGATGTGGATAATGGGCTTGATGCGTGGGTCTGCAAGCGGTGTTCCAAGAGAATATTAGAATCCAAAAAGGTTTCACTCCCCACGGATCACAAGCCCACCCATATCCCAGACGTCGTGGTGATCCCTCAATCACCGAGAACAAAAGTTCCCCTAGTCTCCTCTGCCACAACAAATCAGAGGAAATCTCCTTCTGTACAAGTCAGTCTACTCTTTATCGTGTCTACGACAAGGAAGGTTGACCCTGTCGTCCATGCGCATTCAACGACCATTCAGACTAGCACATATCTGCGCCATCCAGGTGCTGCTCCAGCATTGCATACACAGGACGCTCAGTTTATTCACGACGATGACGTGATGGAAATTGATGAGCCAGTCATCACCATACCCGACACAAGTTCCCATCGAGATCCCCCATCGAGATCCTATACCCAGACACCCCCGAGATCCCCAACACTCTCCGTCCATGAACAGAAACACGACATGGACTCGGAAAATTTCTATTGGAACCCCCCTTCAACCATGCTTCCATACACAGCCCCATCGGAACACGCGACTGCGAATGGAGTCGGAGCTCAAACCCTTAATACGACGTCTCCTTCCTCGGAATTGATACCAAATGACTCCCAGCTCGAGCAAGAGCAGGAGGCAGATGTGGATATACCCGTTTTCAACTTTGAACTCGCCACAGACATCATGGATCATGACTTAGAACCCCCAAACAATCCGCTCGCTTCGTGGATCCTTCAACGCCACCCCGACGAAGAGAACCCATGGAGTCCCTTCCTCGGTATCAAAATTTCGCATCACAACAGGCGTGGAGTGAGGAGAAAGGCAAACGCCACACGACGGCATCGTTCACGAGAAGGTCTCTTTAATTTCAACCTTGCAGAGTGGGTCAAATGCCATAGACAGCCGTCGGAATGATGCTACGTCTCGTTCTCTCCTGCCATGCAGAACAACAATACATTGCGCAGTTTCGACGAACATACACCACTCTCAGGTAGCCGTCATGAGTTGCCGAAAGCGCCCTTACTCGCGGACAGCTCAGCGCCCAGCTTGTATCCCAACACCTGACAAAGGGAATTAAACAATAAGACTCAGTCTGACCAGACGAGAATGAGCCTCTGACCTTGTCCCAGTCGATCTTTGACCTCGTCAAAGGCAGCGCACGTCTCAATCCCTTGAAAGTCTTTTCTCCCATCTCGTGATATGTGTCGTTCAAGGATGTCTGATAACTTCCTTCTTCTTCACCGATCAATGCAATGATCTTGGATGCCGCAGAATTGCGGGGTGCAGATAGGACAGCTGGCGGTATCGTCGTTGAGGATGTGTGGGTGGTCGCCAGTTGGACCTGAAAGTGGACCCGCAATGAGAAGAATAAACAGAAGACCCAGACCAACACGACGCACATTTCCCTGCTCATAGTAATGCACATTAACCAGTATCTTTCCCTCTATGCTACCTGTTTCCAGATCAACGATGTACTCCGAACGCCACCTCCCGGACCTTCGAAGGGGTCACATTAATTCAATGCTCTGACTGAGTAACCACTCACCAAAAGTTGGTCGGATTATATTTGTTAGCCACGATCTGAATAATGAACCGCTTGGTAGACCCAGGGGTAGAGAACACCGACACAACGCCGTCATGGTAATGTGATGCCAGATACGAAATGGCAGAGGTTTGCAGGGCTTCGCTGGAAAAAATAAATAAATAATGCGACTCAATGAGCCAGTTCGATAAACATACCGAAGTTCTTCAGCTTCTTCGTCCAGTTCTTCCGGTTGAGGGTCAGAGGCCTCCTACATACCGGCAGACTATGAAAACTTGACGAGAAAGGGAATCAAAACCACGTACTAAACTAAAATGATCGAAAGAAAAGCTGGTCTTCGAACGCGGATCGAGAAATCGGTCTGGTCCCTCATCCGTCGAGGGGAGCCTGGACGCTTCACTGATAATCGACTGGATTGTGTCCGATCGGTCAAGGTGAAGGACAAAAAAGTTCGGTGACACCGACGTACCTGGTGACTATGCCCAGGAACATCGACAGTGGTAAATTGCACGACGTTGTATTGCCCCAGAGCGGGGAGAACGCCATCTTGGAGCAAGTCATCATCGGATATTATGCTGCGGACATCTGCACCATGGCACCGTTCGTTTTGGCGTTGAAAAACGATGTTCTTTCACAAACCGTTCAGCACATCGTTGATCTCCCCAGGCGGTGCTTGCAAGAGAAAGCTAGAAACAGCTTGAATGCGTTCCTCGGAAGCCATGATGAACTTGAAATGACCGATCGTTACTCTCCGGCAACAGCCGATCACCGTCAAGTTCAACTCTCTCAAAAATGACTCAAGGCAAGACTCGCCCTTTATTTTATGTCCAGAGTATCACAGTACACCGTTGTCATCCTCGAGCTCAAATACGATAGTCAGCGTCCTAACATTACACTACATCTTCGCCTTGCTTGCGAATTGCGACTCGGTGACACCAGCGCCCATTGCAGCAGTCGACGAGACTCCTCCAGTGACAGTCTTGATAAGATTATCAGCGTAGTCTGCTCCACTCCACTAACAAGGGAATATCGTTGAGTGATTTTCCTACTCATTCCTGTCGGAATCGAACTTACCTTTTGGTGAGTGAGAACATCGGTCCCAAGTTCCCGCTCCTTGCGTTGGATGATCTCGACATACGCCTTCATCCCAGTCTTGGCATACTCCTTGGCGAACAGATCAGATATATATGCATTCGAATGGAGACCACCGAGCTATCGAAGGCATTGTAAGGTCAGGATATCCCCACTCGAAGCGAATTTTAAAACTTACAGTGATGAACTGCCAGACAAATCCAAGTTTGCCCAGTTGCCACACATACGACTCCATGTCCTTCTCACTCAAACCCGCAGCCTCCCAGTTGAATGAGGGACTCAAGTTGTACGCCAGCCAGTGGCCAGGATGGACCGCATGCACGCCAGCCGCGAATTCTTGTGCTTGCGCAAGAATTGGCTTTTTCGTCTCCATCCAGAGAAGATCAGCATACGGCGCGAAACAAACCGCACGGTTAATTGCACATTGCGTGCCTCCCTGATAGCGGTAGTAACCTTCCCGAGTCCGAGGAATGTCCCAATTCCAGTATGGAACATTCCTGAGGCCAAATTCTTTCTGGGCGATTTCGACCGCGGCAGGATAGGATACATGGGCGACTCGAGCGATGAACTTGTCGACTGTGGCACGGGAAGCACCTTGCTTGCTAAGCGCCTGCGACAGTGGTGTGGAGAAGAGTTGCAAGTTGGCCGCAGCGATCCACTGGTCTTCGACGGCCTGCAGATCATCACCCGACTTGCCACGGGCTTCGGCTTCCATCATGACATTGACAAGCGGTGGCAAAGGCGTCGTGGCTCCGAGGATGAAAGGATGATCGCGATCATCGATGTTGGATGTGATAAGGGTGGCTGCCTCCGAGTCGGTCCGGGCGATCGCCAGATTATCAACACCCATGATATCGAATTGAAGCCGAATCGCAACGAGGCGGTTGATGTGTTCTTGGATGGGCACGAGCACCTTACCCGCCATGTGACCACATTTTTTGGTTCCAGGGGCTTGATCTTCAATGTGTATGCCAGCTGCGCCCTTCTCGACGAACATCTTGGTCAGCTTGAGGATGGCAGTCAGACCGCCGTGACCTGTGTCAGCGTCGGCGATGATGGGACGCAGGTAATCGACCGTTGGGGTCTTTGCTAGCTCAGCGACGGAGAAATTGGATCTGGCCTCGCGCTGCTTTCGATCATGGAAGAGCTGTGCCATGAAGAGGTGCTCGACCTTGTTAGGCACAGTGTTAGAAGGATAATCTGTTCAAAGATAATTTTGCATTTGTCTCCAGAACTTATCAAAGACGACTGACCCGCAAGATCGGGGCCGGGTTCATTGGTGCTGGACGCGGTGCTCGATGATTGCCATCCTGAGACATAGACGGTCTCGAGATATTTGGCCATCTGCGTGACCTGTACAGGATCGAGACTATTGGTAGATGAGGGTGAGTAGAGCACGCATGACATGATCGACTTGAAGATCACTCACGCGCCATAGGTGTGGGAGGGGGTGCCTCGCTGGGCATGCTCGCTGAGGAGATTCCAGAGTTTCTTTGCCTGGATGTTGGAAGGATACTGGATGGGAACTGTGCCGCGCTTGGCGACTACCTGGGCTGCGGTGTACGGTCGCTTCACCTTTGCGAATCGCGGGTTCTGAGGTAGCCGGTGAGTCGGGCCCGATAGCCGAAGAGGATTCGATGCACACCTTCCACCACTGCTCGACCTGGGCGACCTCTGCCTGGAATGCTGCTCTCTCTTGTGACATTGTTAAAGGTAGAAGGGAAAGATATGGAAATACAGCCAAGTGAATGTGCTCAAGACTTTAAGAGAATTCGGCGGGGTTCTATCCGCGGCATGTGAAAGATCTCCTTTACTAAATCGGGAAATCAATTATTCACGCGTACTGTACATCTACGTTACCGTCTATCACCATCGTAGACTAGCCCGGCGAGCCCATATCTCACGAAAAATGCAAGCACAGTACCGGTGATCTGTATCCAATGCTTTTTCAGAAGAGAGGAACAGACGATTGACGGAGAACACTACCTGTGAATACATCAGTGTTTGGACAAGCCGTGGCTCAGTCATAGGTCCGAATCGTAGCAGGAAGAAATTCAGGATCGTCAGATTGTTGGCTTCAAGAATCACGCCTGTGTTTGGGTGCACTGTGAGGCTCGTCAATCCCAGTGCTGACAGCGTTTTGAGTACGACCGTAGTGAATTTCGACGGTGGATGCAGAAACACTGCTTTCGAAGGATGAAGCAGATTAGTGTCGCGATCGAACCTGGTAGAGAATATCAGGAGATAGATAGGGTCGGGGCACGATAACCTTCGACCTCACCTCGGCAACCGATGTCGTGGACATGGGACGATTCCGAGAATTTGCGGGCAAGACAGCACAAAATTGAATATTTGCGGCAGGAAAAACAGTAATAACGTCTTGGAAAAATGCGCCTGGATGCCCACCACAGCAAATGCCATTCCGGTGACGTAGCAGAGCGTATCGCCGGGAAACACGCGTGCCGGGTACCTGCGTATAACCCGGAGTCGTCGGTCGGCCAATGATCAAATTAGACGGAAGCGAGAAGACGTACCAGTTGTGGTACATGAAGCCGATGCATATGAATACGAGTGGCAACATGAAGTACATGCTAAACAGGTGTCTTTCGACGAGCTCCTGGCTTCCACGTGCCATGCCGGCATTCCATACCCCACCCACTTCCACTTCCGCCCGACTTCCGAGGAGGTGCAGAGGAATATGGAAGTTAACGGGTAGAGGCAAGTACAGAAGGTCGTTGAGGATGACCGAAATTCCGATGATCAAAGCCTGGCTAACTTCTGAGCCGTTAATTCCCGCTAGGATGTTGATGCTATTCGTAGTAAATGTTGAGAGCAGTGCCATGTATACGTAGTAGAGTGGACCTGGACCGTGATCAGATCATAAAAACCCTGCAACCTGTTATAGTGGAGATACCGACTCACCCAGATTTACGAGTGTCCCAAAAATTGATCGAAATGGGAGAGGAACGACAACTTGAGTGTTGCCACGGTCAGCAAAGTAGACCATAAGAAGCGGTATCGACGCGATGATCGGGATTGGAATCTTGTGACGCCATCGAATATCAAAGATATCATCCAAGAGACCAAGCATAGCGGCGATGAGCAGCGAGAGCAGCGAGGACAAGTACATGGACAGCTACCGATATTCGTCAGCTGCCCAGAAGTTCCTCGCATCAAGAGAGAGACACTGTACCTGGTAGTGGGGGAACTCCACGACATGGATGCCTTCATGCTTGGATCCCGACAATGCATTCGAGAATGGGAATGGGATGAAAAGGGTCAAGAGTAGGATATATATCGACGCGCAAACCAGACCTAGACTCTCTGGTCTAGTAGCGACTGATCAGCATCCTAGAGGTGACGACTTTGAATGGCAAAGTTCTTACATGGGAGTATTATACGTTTTGAGTTGATCTTGTCCGCATAGTCGCGCTTTGACGAAGGTCGGCCCAAGAGCTGGAACGAGGTAGAGTGTTGCCAGCAATGCGAACAGTGAGAAGCCAAATGATATGCATAGAGTCGGCAAGGCAGGGGCGGGGTCGAGGAACGGTCTGAGGATGTAGTAACAAGCAATGGGCACCAAAGAAAGTAGGAGCAATGGTGGTAAAGGTCGCGGTACTGGCGCGGATGTCATTGGACAAGACTTGACTCGGACGGCCAAAGGACGTGTCAAACGGACCACTTCAACGTTGGACGGGTACTAACTGGAGGCGTGGCAGTGTCGTGTACTGTATGATGACCACGTACCCAGACTGCTACATCAAACGATCCGAGAATAAAGGAAGGGGGGTCTACGGTGAGGACATGCAAGCGCTCTACTCCTCTGGTACTGTACTGGAACCCCCTCGAATCAATAGCATCGCGAAACATACCCGGACAGACGGCCATCGACGTCAGTCCGATTCTCTACTTCTCAAAGGATGAATACGAAGCCCATGGCAAACACACCATCCTCGATCACTACACGTTCAAGTGTAGAGATGGCCGAATGGCACTCGCCCTGGGTCTCGGTACGACTCGTTCTCATTTCGTCGAAGGGTGTTAAACGCACACATCTCAAGGATCCATTTTCAACCACTCCGATGCTCCCAATGTCTCATACATCATGGATACCACGACGGACACCATTCGGTATACGACCACACGCCAAGTAGAGTCTGACGAAGAACTGTGCATCTTTTACGGTCGGAACCTTTGGTTTTCTCCATCTGAAACTGTCGCTATCCACGATCCACCTGTCAATGAGCCTGAGGTCGTAGATGGATGGGCGAGCCTGTCCATTATTGAACCACCAGATGACACACACTCTCAACGTCTTGAAGGAGACCCATCAGAAATCATACCCGAGCAAGACCTGCCATTCACAGTGGTCAAGATCACTCCAGAAGAAGAGGAAGAGGAAGAGCTAGATGCTATCCGTACAGGCGCGTGTTGTCCCAGTATAACGACCCAACGTCTTTGACATTGCTGCTCAGTACAGGCATGGGCCGTAGATATCCCGGAATCACGACTGATCGCAACCCTCCTACGGTACGAATTGACGTTTTTCACCCTTCCATCGTTCACTCACATTCGCGCAGATGGATTAAAAACACAGGACTAGGAGCTCCTGAACTGGAACATCTCAAACGAATCCGAAGACAAGGCGAGAATGTCACCCTTCTTCTGTGTGCTTCATCCTCCCCACCCGAACTCCCACTGGACATCGAACTCCCCGCACCATATTTGCTTAGTGTGCCTCGAAGTGCAGCACTAACACCAAATTCTCTTCGACTCAAAACATCGATCTGGCCCACTCTTTTCACTCCAAGCCGTAAGGTGGAACCTGATCGTTGGTCAAGAGGACAAGTCGGATGGGCTTGGGAGGCCGTCGAGACATTGCTCCAACAGGCTTCTGTGGCGGTGGGGCAGCGAGAGGTTGTACCCCGATCGCCTTTACTCTGTCCGTGCCGCATGCTCATTCTCGTTGTCAGTTGCCGATTGTTGCTCATATCCGCTCTCCCTACGATCCCGAGGGCGAAATGCTGTGTTTGACCGCTCATGACACGCGCAGGTCCACTGGGCATCCCCTGCGACATGCCGTGATGAATGTGATCCGACGCCTCTCAGACTGCCGTTCTACGACCACTACCGCTGACAACACGAACACAAGCGATGCCCGCAATGGCAGCAATTACCTCCTCACCTCGATGACACTGTTCGTCACGCACGAGCCATGTATCATGTGCAGCATGGCACTGTTGCATTCACGCGTCAAGCAGGTTATCTACCTTATTCCAATGGAGAAAACGGGTGGATGTGGCAGTCTCGCGTGCCTCCCGAGACTCGACGGAGTGAATCACCGCTTTGGAATTTGTCGATGGAAGGACGAGGTGGACGTTCGGTCGCTTGACATCGAGTCGCACATTGATGTGTGACGCCCGCGATCACCAAGCGATCCGCACCCTCGGGACGTACATGTCGTGTCCGCGTCCGCAGATTCCGCTCGTGTAGACCCAGAATGAAAAGAGAAGGTCATGCGGCTTGAGCAACCGAATATACTGATCACCACTTTTTCTTCCGCAATGCTTGCCGCTTGGCCCACGTTCCCCGGCCATTTGCTCCTCTCACGGACTGCAATTCCTCAAATTTCTTCTTGGCGTAACGCCGTGCTTCGGCATCGTCCACCAACTCGTCCACAATCGTTCTCTTACGACTCGCACGAGAGAGGTTATCCGTGCTGGCCTGACCGAATGGGGTGCTAGTAGGAAGAATGGTGCCGATCTGTGCAGAGACGAAATGTCTGTCCATTATCGAATGTATGAGAGAAAGCGATGAACGGACGGCAAAATATTTTGGAAGGCCTTTAATTCCCTTGCCTTCTCCTTCGTCCTTTCTGTAAAAGCGCTTGGGGTCGAGCTGGTTGCGGAGCCGAAGAGCTTCCACTTCACGGTACAAGTGTGGGATGTCGGCTTCATCAGGAGCAGGGAGGTCGAACCAGTCAGGCCCAGCGGTTTTCGTGCGAAGCTAAAAGAAATCTTGGTAAACTTGTGGACAAGTCGCATTGCAGCTAATGCCCACCGCTTTTCGTTCCTTCTTTGTGAGAGGTTTGCCGGACTTGGATAACTCTGGAGGTGGAATAGGGGGCTGTGGTACTCCAATCGAGGCTAAATTTTCGACCCGCTCCAGGTCTGGATCTCGCAGCAGAAACAGATTGCTTGTACTCGATGAGGATCCAATATTCAGGTATCCCCGAGGGAGGATGGGCTTTGCTGGGACCAAGGGACTTGGGAAGGTTCGTGAGTTCGAGAAGGAGAAGTGACGATGCACATACGGGAGGGCTTTCTCCTTGAGTGAAATAACGTCTTCCTCCTGTGCGTCTGCAGCATTTTTCGGCAGAGATTCTGAGTGGCTTGAGGTGGACCGTTCCGAGTCACTAACATCCTCTTGCACAAAAAAATCTGCATCTGCGTAAAAATATGTGATCGGACGTCTAGAATGATAATTCTGAGCTGTACCTTTGGCTTTTTCCTTTCCTTTGGCTGAAGCCATGGTAAAATATAAAAAAATTGACTCACGTGATCGTAAGTGCACGAGATGTTGGCGGCTTCACGCTTTCGACTTGCTACGCAATGGTCTCGCAGGTGTCGACACAACCATGCTTCAACAAATACAAAATCACCAGCAGGAGACACTGGAATGGCGTCCTTTGGCTTCCGAGACGTCCCGGAAGAAAGCAAAGAAGATTTGGTCAAGAATGTGTTCGACTCGGTCGCATCGTCGTATGACCTGATGAACGACGCAATGTCGCTGGGCGTGCACAGGCTGTGGAAGGACACGTTTATATCCACGCTGAACCCCGGTCGGAAAGGGCCGATAAAGTGCCTAGATGTCGCGGGTGGAACGGGAGACATCGCGTTGCGGATATTGGACCACGCTCGAGAGAAGTTTGCAGACAGAGAGACGACTGTCCAGGTCGTCGACATCAATAACAGTATGCTCAAGGCAGGCTTTAGACGGTTCAAAAAGACGATGTATCACAACAGTAAGTGGTGACATTGCCCGTCGAAAAGAGACTCTCGGTCACGACGTGCGCACCAGCACCCCAGATATCCTTCCACGAAGCCAATGCGCAAGATCTTCCCGAATCTGTGTTCCCGTCAAACACATACGACTTGTACACTATTGCATTTGGGATACGAAACTGCACCTCCATACCGGCCGTCCTTCAAGAGGCATACCGTGTGCTCAAGCCAGGTGGGACATTTGCGTGTCTCGAGTTCAGCCAGGTCGACAACCCGCTTCTGAGCTCGTAAGCTTCTCCCGTCGTCACCCGCCATACTCGCCCGAGATTGAGTACTCCCATCAGGATCTACGATCAATACTCGTTCTCGGTCATCCCGCTTCTCGGTACGATCCTTGCTGGCGACCGTGCGTCGTACCAGTATTTAGTAGAGTCGATACGTCGCTTCCCTCGCCAACCCGAGTTTGCGCAGTTGATCAGAGATGCCGGGTTCACTACTGGTGATAACTGCGATGGTGGTGCATGGAATAATCTATGGAGTGGTGTTGCTAGTATACACAGAGGAGTGAAGGTGTAAAATATTTTTTTATTCATTTTTATTCCCAAAACAGGGTCACCACCGACCGACCACCTGCACGCGACAAACCTGCTCCCTTTCCCCAATGTCCTCAACACCGACCGCCAACGTCTCGCTGCCCCCGCCCACCGCAGACTTGACCACAACCTGGTCCTTCCTCGAGGATGGCGTTGACCACATCATGACCAAGTTGCAGACCGGCGTGTCCTACTCCAAGTACATGAGTCTCTACACCGTCGCCTACAACTATTGTACTTCCTCAAAAATGCATGGATCTGCAGCAGACAACACCGCAATGGCAAATCGCAGTACGTTTTCCCCCTTTCTCATCCTTTGAATCGCCCGTTGTGACCCCGTTCCGCCACCGCAATCCCAGCGGGCGCGAATCTGATGGGCTCGGATTTATACAACAATCTCATTCGATACTTCGTTACACACCTCAAGATTCTCCGCGATGTCAGTTGCTTTTCATATTTTGACCATGCGTCGTCGAGGTGCTGCTTGCTGATAGGCGCTTCTCCAGCAATCCGACACCCTACAAGATGAGTCACTGCTGCGATACTACGCATCCGAGTGGGACCGCTACACAACCGGTGCCAATTACATCAATCGATTATTTACGTATCTTAATCGACATTGGGTCAAGCGAGAACGTGATGAGGGTCGAAAAGGCGTATACCCCGTGTACACCGTGCGTTATCCCCCCACGACTCTGTGACACGAGTGACTGACCATCGCATGCTTGTGACACCAGCTGGCACTCGTGCAATGGAAACAAAACTTCTTCCTTCATGTGCAGAGCAAGCATGCTAAACTTGCCAACGCTATCTTGCGTCTCATCGAGCACCAACGGAATGGCGATACCATCGATCAAGGTCTCGTCAAGAAGGTCGTTGACTCGTTCGTCTCACTCGGTCTCGACGAGGCGGATACCAACAAAGCCTGCCTGGATATCTATAAAGAGCACTTTGAGGCGCCCTTTATCGATGCGACCGAAAAGTACTACAAGCAAGAGTCTGATTCTTTCCTGGCCGAGAACACCATCTCGGACTACCTTCGCAAGGCCGAAGAGCGTCTAAAAGAAGAGGAGGACCGCGTCGAGCGATATCTGAACACGCAGACGCGTAAGGCGCTTATCAGCAAATGCGAGCATGTCCTCATTCGCGAGCACTCTGAGCTCATGTGGGAAAGCTTCCAGAGTCTGCTCGACTTTGACAAGGATGAGGATCTGCAGAGGATGTATGCGTTGCTGTCGCGGATCCCCGAGGGTCTGGAGCCGTTGCGAAAGCGGTTCGAGGAGCACGTCAAGAAGGCAGGATTGTCTGCAGTGTCGAAATTAGTCGGAGCGGGCGGCGCCAACGTGGATGCGCTTGATCCCAAGGCCTACGTGGACGCATTACTCGACGTTCACCGAAAGAACTCTGAGACGGTTCAGAGGAGTTTCAGAGGCGAGGCTGGCTTCGTGGCGAGCTTGGATAAGGCCTGCAGGGAGTTTGTCAACCGCAACGCCGCTACGGGAACGTCAAGCAGCAAGTCGCCCGAGTTGTTGGCGAAACATGCGGATATGCTCTTGCGCAAGAACAACAAGATGGCAGAGGAAGAGGATCTCGAAGGAGCGCTGAACAGGGTGGTAGGTGTCCCTGTTCAAATTGTTTAGAGTGTGTGTTGCTGACGATGATTGCAGATGATATTATTCAAATATATCGAAGACAAGGATGTCTTCCAAACGTTCTACACGACCAAGCTATCGAAACGCCTCATTCACGGCGTGTCCGCGTCGGATGAAGCAGAGGCAAGCATGATCACCAAGTTGAAGGAGGCCTGCGGATTCGAGTATACCAACAAGCTGCAGCGCATGTTCACCGGTTTGTCCTTGTTTTAGGCGCGCATCCAGGAAACTGACATCGCGCTGACAGACATGAGCTTGAGCAAGGACTTGACGGATCAGTTCAAAGATCGGATGGCGGTCAACCACGACGACATGGATATCAACTTTAGCATCATGGTGCTCGGGACGAACTTTTGGCCGCTTAGCGCGCCGAACAACGATTTCGTCATCCCCGCTGAGATGCTGCCGACGTACGACCGGTTCCAGAAGTATTATCAACAGAAGCACTCTGGGCGGAAGCTGACGTGGCTGTGGAACTACTCCAAGAACGAGCTGCGGACGAACTACCTGAATCAGAAGTATATCCTGATGACGAGCTCGTATCAGACCGCGGTGCTTCTGCAGTACAACAGCAACGATACGCTGTCGTTGGACGAGCTTGTTGCTGCGACTGCAATCAACAAGGAGTTACTGACGCAGGTGTTGTCGCTGCTGACCAAGGCCAAGATTCTGATCAACGAAGAGACGGATCAGTACGACTTGAACCCAAGTTCGTGTTTTAACTGTGCTATTTGATTTTTACCACGTACTGATCGTTTGCAGGCTTCAAGTCGAAGAAGATCCGGGTGAACCTGAACTTGCCGATCAAGGCTGAGGTGAAGGCCGAGTCGTCGGACGTGCTGAAGACGGTGGACGAAGACCGAAAATACGTGATTCAGGCCACGATCGTGCGGTATGTAGCGATGGTGTCACGAAACAAGACGAGGAATGACAATGCGGTTTTCAGGATCATGAAGGCTCGCAAGACGTTGAAGAACCAGGAGCTGATCCGGGAGGTTGTGCAACAAATCTCGCAACGGTTCTCGCCCAAGATTCCAGACATCAAGAAGGTGAGTGGGGAAGTGAATCTGCGACGGTAAAAAGCTAACAGATGGGGCAGGCGATCGAGACACTGTTGGAGAAGGAATACATTGAACGAGTAGCTGAGACGAGGGACACGTTTGCGTATGTTGCATGATTGAGGTGGAGGTGCTGCCGCTTTTCTTTGTTGTAATTAGGACTGTTTTCCCACGATCATCCACTTCATGACCACCATGTCAATCAGTCTCAGAGACTGGCTGCTGTCGTCGCTGAGGACGTTGGCGTTGGCGAGCACACGGGAAATGCACCTGCACGTGCTAGTGTCGACGCCGCGGAAACATACCGAGTTGTATCCATTTGCGATTCCGCGACCAAAGACGTACTTGCAGGACATCCTCGTCCTGCTCTCCGAACGACCTATCGAGGAGGACGACGAGAAGGGTGGCGACGGGGCGAAGGAGAGACGAGCGAAGCGTATGCTGTCAGTGGGGATCGAGGCGTACGTGTACTACGTGCCGAGCACGACGTCGGGTGTGCTGTACATATCGAAAGTGGACACGACTGGCCACGGGTCGCGACCGTCTGCTGCACGCACGCTCGTCAAGTCGCTTGTGCTGTATTATTGCGGCGGAGAGGGAGTGGTGATGGGGAGGGAAGTCAGACAGATGTGGGTGCATGTGTTTGCGCGTGCGCAGGGGCAGTATTTGTTCCCGAACTCGAGCGAGTGGGAGGGGAAGAAACCGTTGAGCGACGTGAGGTTGTGTGCGTGGTGGAGGAGGGTTTTGGGGGAGGCGGGGCGCGAAATCGGTGCCGGGGAGGGACGGCGGGTGGGGATGTGGTATGTGCTGCCGGGGTATGGGGAGGTGGAGGGTGGTCGTGCGCTTGACTTGGCTGGGGGCGGGGACGGAGGGTTGGGGTGGCGATATGGGCATCCGTATGTGCAGGAGGAGATTGGGTTGCCATGTCCTCGGCCACCCGGATATGGAGTGATCGAGGGGAGAAAGATGAACCTGGGACACTTTATTCCGTCGTTCGAGGACGATCCGAAGGCTCGGTTCATGGACGAGATGGCGTACACGACGGAGACGGAGGGAGTGCCGCCACCGAGTCCGAAACGGGCGAGAAAGACGGAGGGTGGTGGGGGTGAGAGCGGGTCGAGTGTATCTGTTGCGGGGCGTGGAGGAAAGGCGCTGGGGGAGCTTGGTGACGTGAGTGCGGACGAGTTTTGGGAGCGGATGTGGTTTCGACAGGAATGCGTCGCGGGGGCCATGACGGGGTTCTTCACTGTCGGGATCGGATGGGAGAGGACGACTACGACGACGGAGGGGGGAGGAGTGAGTGAGACGGGGATGGAGGGTGAAGTGTCTGAGAAGGTGATGAAGCGGGTTATGAAGATGATGCTGAACGGCGTCGAGTTTTCGAACGTGGAACGGGCGGAATGGGGTACGGATACGGTGGAGGGAGCGATTCGAGGATTATGCGAGGGATTGAAAGGGGGATACGAAGGAAAGGTTTATGGGTCGGTCGTAGTAAAGGGAGTAAAGGGAATAAGGGAAACGGATAAAAGGGAGACTGAGAAAGTTATCAGAGTGCTTACAGCGAGGAAAAGGAGGAAGGTTAGCTAGTGTTT
>CEMM01322351.1:45378-58017 GCA_900068975.1 Hygrocybe conica | reverse complement strand
TAGCTACGTAGATTCGTAACCCTAACCCCATAAACGGTCACTATGAAACGCCGTGTCCGAAAACATACCTGGTGCGGTCACCTCGTGTCTTGACTTCCTTTTTCTATGTAGCCGATTCGTGATTCGTGTAATCCTACTTAAAAGAGGTCGAGATGGGTCCATTCAATCCCACCACCTCCCACTGACATGATCTTCACCACCAGTGTGCTCCCCCCTAGCGATTCTTCCCTTCCAAGTGGTGCTGAACCTCCCTTGGAACTTTCTGAGCTCCCTGTGGACCAGATCCCGTCCTCGCCACCTTTGCTCTTTAGCGCCCAACATGACTCCCTCCTCGTAGCCTCGGGATCATCCTACGCCAGCATATCCGAGCAAACAACCAGGTCCCTGCCCCGGTTTCTTAGCGGCGAACTGACTGCCGTTCGTCATCGATCATCCTCATCTCGTTCCGATTTCCTGATATCTCCGTGTAGGAACCTCAAGAAGGCCTTACATCCCCATATCTGGTTCCCTCACCACTCCCTTCCACCTCCCCTACGCTCCCTTCCACAATCCCAGCTGCTATACCCTTGAACTCCCCGCGGTCCATACGGAGCGGTTTGCAACCAGTTGCTCGTCATCGTCCACGTCACGTAAGTGTCGGCCAGCTGGATGGTTATCTTGATCATCTGAAAATTTCTTAGCCTACCAGAGAACCAACAACAATTGGCTCTTTCTCTCGGCCTGAACATGGACCTCCGCGTTGGCCTTTCAGGGTGAGTGATTGTTAGCGATCTCGCTCAAAAACCCAAAACTTATGATCTCCTTCAGCGACCCACCATAAATCGCCTTGTACGTAGACAGCAGATCGACGTCATTTGCAGATCGTGATGTCTTTGATCCTCCCTAGATCTCTGTTGCTACCGATACGCTTACACGTCCATTCTCGCCAATCCTCCAACATCGGGATGCTGAGGTTTTGGAACGCTTTTGGCTGATGTATGCCAATGAAGCAAGGCACTTCGACCAGCAGATGCTCGCAGCTTGGAATAAGCATCTTGACGTCCGGCTGCTTTTCGTAAGGATGATTTTTATCTTCTTCATGCACTGCTGGAAGTTCACTCCCAACTGCAATCACAATAGGCTGGTCTTTTTTCTGCCATTGTCACGCCTTTCATCGTCGAATCATACAAGCTCCTTCATGACAATCCATCTGCTGATTTCTTTGGGCCTGGCGGCTACGCCGTCCGTGTGAATGCGATGTGGATCGGCAGCCTCGTTATCAATATCATCACCGCGCTCCTAGCCATCCACTTCAAGCAATGGCTTGACGGGTACTCAGTGAGTGGGCCAACTTCTTGTGATGCTACTCGAACTTATGTCAGGTTGATTTCATGGTTCCGCGAACTCGCGACACCCTTCTGAGCGTATGCCGATTGCGTCAATATGTAAGCACGCCAACTTGTCAATCAATTCGGAACGCTCACTTTAATCGCTCCCAGCGTTTCCAAGGCATCCGAAAGTGGCACATCGATGGCCTTATCGCGTTTCTCCCCATGCTCCTATATACCTCCGTGCTGTTCTTCGCCATTGGCCTGGTTGACTGGCTCTGGCACCTGAACACGGGCATCGCGATTTATGTGACCATCCTGTGTGGGTTGGTTGTCGTGTTTGGTATCGCGACCACCTTGATTCCGATGTTCACCACGCGAACTCCATTCAAAACCCCCATGTCCTACTTGCTAGGAAACCTGTGGAGGGGCATCTGGCGCGGCGAGCCGTGCATCAGACATCTCATGGAAGAGGAGGAAATGGACGTTGTTGATGCCGAAGGAGAATCTCTGGATGAGGGTGCGTTCCGATGGCTGATGAAGAACACCAGAGACGAACAAATATATCAAGATACGATCCGTGCCGAAAAGGAGTACCTCCATCAACGGAACCAGCACCGTCGAGCGAATAGTCTCCACTCCCAAAACTCCCCGGTCTAAATCTCTGACAGGCCACAAGTGGTTATTACGACAGATTATGGTTATCTTACGCATATACGATAGATAGACTACTCTTTTTTCGTTGGGCATCGAGAATGAAAACGCTTTGATCTGCACCGAGTTCATGAATCGGGAAGGAAATGTACAAATGCATGGAAATTTGGGTTGCAACGTCAGGGAGAATGGCAGGCGAAATACAATGTAACACATATCGAGGAAGATGGCGGGAAGATGGCGGGAAGATGGCGGACAACATAGTTGAAGGGTTGGGCAACAATTGCAGAGCACGGAGGACAGAACTTGACTGAGAGAGACGGCAAAAGACACAGATACACGCGAAACAGCGATGTTTTGGTTGGCGTTGGTGCGGGGAGGTAGCGGGATGAAGTGGTGACATATCAGGAATGATAGTGAAGCACAACGATGACTTGAATGACGTGACATTAGGCATTTCTGCGATCGACGGGAAGACCGCTACCGACTTGAAACAACGCTTGCTCAACAACCTTGAGCAGCTCAAGTTGCTGGGGGTCAAGCCACGTTGGATGAGTGATGGCGAGGTATTTAAGGACGACAGTGCATGCCTCTTGCGCTTCTGCTATCGTCGGTGTTTGGTCCGAGTGTATTCGGAGATGTGGAGCCACCGAGTGCATCTGCAATAGGTCTTCAGTGGAGTCCTGATGCTGGGTGTGGATGGCGTCGTGTGCTTGCTCCTGAGAGGACATGGCAGAGTGGCTGTAGTACTGGTCAGGGTGCTGAATGAGAGGCGTGTGAGGCGATGAGCGATGACCCTGTGGTACATGCGAACAGTCCATAGTCTGGACAGGCGGTGGCATTGCATTCTGTGGGAGGGATGACTCGGGGGAGCATTGCCAAGTGGGTGGATGTAGAGAGATTGCTGGACTCAACGGGCGGACGGGTCGAAGGGGTGGGCTGTCGTAAACGGGGCTGCATAGGGTCACGCCAGCGGAATTTTCGGTGAGCGTGCCTGGTCCAAGGGCACGGGCGATTCGAGTATTCTTGCCATCACCGTGCCAGACATTTGCACGTATTCCATGTCGATGCTTAAAATTCTCTACCCAGCCAGAGCTAGCTTTGAACTTCTCTTCCGGGATGTTGAGCAGCATCGCGGATTCTTTCGCCTTTTGACGAATGAGCGCGTCGGTGATGGGGATATTATTGATTTTGGTTTCCACGAGCCATTTTTGAAGGTGTTCTTCGATATCGGGGAACTTGGACGGTCTACACACGTTCGAAATGGTCAGTGGCAGGAGAAACGCGCGCAACTAGCACGAGGCACACCTATGCTTAGCCACGCGCATGCTGTCATGTTCCGAGACGTTGAGCCACTTGGTCTTGTACTTCAGTATTTTGCTGATCGTGCTGCGTTCGACGTGATATCGGATCGCAATGTCCTCCTGTCGCGCACCAGGATTTTTCTTGTGATATTCACAAATGGATTTTCGATCGACATTAAAAAGTCGCTGCTTTCGCTGTTTTTGGCGAGAGATTATGGGTGATTGAATGTCGGGAAGAGGGAAGGGAGTCAACGCTTGAGAGACGGGCGTGGAAACGGAGGAGACGGAAGTCATTTCGGACGCGACACTGATTGCGGGCGAAGCGGAACGCGGGTTTGAGGTTGATGCAGAGTCAGAGCGTGATGGAGCGGTGAATATCCCGTACGGGGAGTAAGGGGACGTCGCGGAGGCGGGTGACGGGAACGTTCCTGACTGATGTCGAAGGGGAACGCCAGGCGAGCCTGTATTTAAAGGAGTTTTCTCTGGCGACGAGGGATATATATTGGGTCTGTCCACTTGCGGTAAAGTGTGAGTGGTCGAGGCTTCGGGGTGCGTGAAATACACGGGGGAGCGTGGCTGGGGAGGGTATTGTCGGATCGGGTTCCATGAACCGCAATGGAGCCAAAAAACACGTACAATGTTGGACTCCATGTTGTCTACGGGAGTTGTGGAGTGTTCTGACAGCGGACAACCTGTCTGCACGAGCAAAGCGCGTTGGCGACGCGTCAATACCCGACCGGCACCAAGGGTGGTATCGACCGGGGAGAGAGTGGGGGGCATGTGGTGATGCCCAGGCGTGGCCGAATGCGAGGCGTGGTGATGCCTGTGGTGATCATAGGTGCCTGGGTGACTTGGGGGGAGAAAGGAAGGAGAAAGGGCGGGGTAGGTTATGTGGTCGGAGGCGCGGGTAGACAAGGGATAGATGTGAGATGATTGGGGTTGATTCTCGTGCTGCAGGAGAGTATTTGGATGCCATGTCTCGTCGGATAGGGATGAGTTAATATGGTGTTCTGGTACTGGGTGGTCAAGGTGAGAGTTGTCATAGACAAGCTGGGTGTAAGATTGAGATTGCATGGGACTAGAATGATACGGGTAGATGGTGGTCAGCAAGTAAAGGACATAAAACGAACGGTCGGTCTCTTATACGGTGCTCACCGATATTTGAAGTATTCGGCGTTGTAACGTATAAGTACCTCTCCTTCCTTTTTCGGTTATGGTTCACAACATCCTTAGTGACTCTTTGTTCAGGTTGCTTGCCCACCGTATTGTTCAACATACAGATCCGTGAACTCACCATCAGGGAACACACAGGACATCCACACACGAGGCCTAATCCAGGAAACCTTCTTATCGTCCTTCTTGGACCGCGTTTGATACCTGGCGGAATGGAAACCACTACCCCGGACTTGATCCATGATGCCCCGTATTCTACAAAAGACCCCACAAAACCTGATCTTCCATCACCACTCAATAGTCTCTGCTATTCTTGCACAATCGCCCGTTTGTTCGCTGGCACAGACCGAGTTCCCCTTCCTCAGCGGGATATTGTCTCTGCTATATGTCTCCATCGGACGTCGGAAATGAAAATCTCATGTTGGCCAGCCGTATTGATTTCGGAATCTGTTGCTCCCGAATCCTATCGATTGCGACTACAACTCATGATCACACAAATCTGGTTAGGAATATCTCCAAGTAGTCCAGGTTCTATCGAAACCCTGTCATCCTTGCGCAGTTCATGTTCGTGTTCCGGAATGCGTTAACGCCAACCTCTGAATTCTAAGCCTTGGCCGATTCTCAATGGGGTTTGGCGCTCGGTGGCGCCCGCTTTACCCCGTTGCAAGTCGCGTGTTCATACAGCTCTGCCATAACTGGACGCCAATCTCGTCCCCCCGTCCACCATGAACCCGGCAAATGTATCAACAGTCATAGTGAGAGTCCTCTATTCTGAATTCCCTATCACCATCCCTGATGCAAATCATCCACCTTTGCTCAACGTCGCTGTGTTTATCGTAATTTTCAATGTGCCAGAGACAACCCTGATTCCTACACGGAAGGTTCCGACGTATTAACTTCAAGATTTGCCCTCAGCGGAGCCCAGATCCCGGGTAACGTTTTCGGTCCGCCAACCTTAGTGCAAACTTACTGGTGCTCAAGTTCTCCATCACTCGAGGCTCCAAGTCACCGGTTCTTTGACGCTTCCCCCGTTTCTTCAGGTCCTCGTCCGTTGCAAGTGAATGATCATACCTTTCTACCGGTCATACTTGTTTTCTCTTGAATTATTTGCACTGGATTGCTCCGACTGGATTCATGCCATGTCTTGTGAGCCCAGCGTCACACTCGCTCTTGGCCCCGCGTACAGGTGTTGACATTGTCTTGATTGGAGAGGCTTCGAGCCATTTTATCAAGTTCTCCAGACCTTCGGCGCTCTCCTGGATATCTATCTATAGCCCACTCAAGACAGAACCCCATTTTGCATCTGAAACCAAGACCCGGTTTGCTACTTTTCGGCAATCGACAATCGATCCTGTGGTGGCGATGGGCTTCCTCTGCCTCCAGGTTTTTCTATCAGAACAATCATTTCCCTGATTCACCACAGTTGATCATGATTTTCGGTGCCTTCGGTCCTCACCCGATCACCGGTCYAACAAGTCAATACGTTCGAAGCGATGAACCSTTCAACATYCGGGATCTACCGTCCCCAATCGCTCTCGAGAACCACTGGTCGGTGGCTATGTCGATGTCAATTACCTTTATGTGTCAATCAGATTGTATCAACCGTCGTGTTTTGACAGTAAGTTACGAATGGAGGTATGCGACAATTCATTGTTGTGGGCCAATCCTCGTGTTTCCCGCGATGTAGTCGCCCCAGGTACAGAAACCGGCAGCATTTCTGTTCAAAAGACTTCGTTTGGTTGAAGGCGCGTGCCGCGAGTGGTTCCATTCATGTGGGGGTGAGGCACAGGTCATCTCGATCACGGCCTTTATTGATATATCCATGATGGAGAATTATCCCCCTTAAGAATACTGTACGCCAGCTCCGCTGCTGAGACGGTTTTCCTACTCAAGCTAGACAGATTCGACACCGCGACGCCGGCCATTTTTCCTTCCGAATCATCCGGCTCGCAGATCTCAGCGTGAATGCCGCTGCCTGAAGCCGAGCAGACTGTGTCTGTACGTTCACCGCCCCATGGTTGGCAGGCTGCTTGATATGACCACGCCAATGTTCCGAGCTGCTCGCATTAGGTCGGGGGGAGTCGGGGAAACCTCGGGCGGCAACGGCTTTTGAAAAAGATAAATACGCTTCGCACCTGCGTACGATGCCTCAAACGAAATGTCGACTCTTCGTACAATTGCTCTTCGACGAGGGTGCAACCTGTTCGGACGTGCATGGGCACCGTCTCATCGCACGTTTCTTTCGAGTGCAGTGCGTTACAATAATCAAACACCACCCATAAAAGGAAAGGCCGGTGCAGGTGAGTCCATCTACTACCGCATATATAGCCTGTTCATGGCGCACATAGGTGGTCCAAATAATGGTGCGCTCACACGATACAGTGCCGTAAGCACGTTACCTCCTCCCGTTCGCGGAGATTGGGTTCTCTTTCATCCGGTCTACACTCCGGAGGAACTGAAAGCCGTGGAAGTAAGCATTACTGCTGGCATGCACGTTCATATGTAATCATGTCAGCTGATCGTTACTTAGGTCATGCACCGAGATGCTAAAACGATAGGCGATAAGATTGCGTATTATGTGGTAAAGATTGCCAGGTTTGTTCTTCAGACGTTGTCAGTCTTCATTAGCATGACCATTTTCCAAATAGAGCTGTGGTCGACTTTGCCACTGGTTACAAGCACAAGCCAATTCCGCCGGGGAAGAACATGACAATTGAAGAATTACGAAAACAAGGGTATATCTTGGATGAGGATGGATGGCTGAACGTGAGTATGGTTGTCACTGCTACCACGACAATCTCAAGTTGAATAAATTTAGCGTATCTTATTTTTAGAATCTATTGCAGGTGTTCCCGGGATGGTTGCAGCCACACTGCGTCATTTAACCAGCTTGCGTCTCATGGTAGGTCATTTGCATCAGCTCTCATCAGAATGACCGTCTCAGGTGAAACAGAAGCGAGACTCTGGCTGGATCCACACTTTACTGGAGGAAGCGGAGAATGAGCGCATGCATCTCATGTCGGAGACTGTTAATACATTTATGCGTTCACGACTGACATACCCCCAATTAGGACTTTCATGACCCTACGGAAGCCGTCATTTTTCCTCCGGTCCATAATTATCGGCGCCCAAGGCGTCTTTTACAACGTCTTTTTTGGGTCCTCCTGTAATATCCTGGTACTCCTGGTGATCGATTTTCGTAGTCTTCTGTTATATGATCGCTCCTCGAACAAGTCATCGATTTGTCGCTTATCTCGAGGAGGAGGCCGTTCTGACATAGTAATTGCCATTTCCCACACGACTTCTGCATCTCTTGACAATGGCCAACCTTTACCACAGTACTCGGTGCATCGAGGAAATTGAGGCCGGGCGTTTACCAGGATGGTAATCTGGTGCATTTCTTCATATCGACGATGGCTCACTCGACGGTCAGGTCAAATGAACCCGCTCCCGACATCGCCAAGGATTATTGGCGGTTAAAGCCAGACGCTAAAATGCTCGATGTCATCTACGCAGTTCGTTCTGACGAAACAACCCATCGTTTCGTCAACCACAGCTTGGCAAACCTGAACGTGAAGACGGATGTGAACCCTTTTGCGTTTCGGGAGCCGGATATGCATGTAAAAGGGAAGAAACTAGGGCAAGCACAGCATCTCGTCTTGTCATTGACATGGCTAATATTTGTTCCTAGTTTTGAGCGTCACGAGGCCGAGGAATATGTGCAAGAGTCTCACAAGTTGCTCCGAGACGAAGCTCGTTCCAAAGATTCATGAAATTGGCACCATCCGATTACTTTTCTCCAATCTCCCTTCGCATTCCTACTCATCACTCCCCATATTGTTTGTTCGATTTAATATCTTTGACAACACCGCTCAGCCATTTTTACTGTAACCCATAATTGCAATTGCCTTATTAGTGCAACCGGTACCACAGCCCCACCACTTTATGACGCTCACCTTAATCTCTTTACTTCAACCATGGACAATGCCGAACCTACACCTGAAGTACCACCGACTAGTTCCCAGCACAAACAAAATCGGTTCTTCGTTGGGCCTATGCCTGGTAAAGTCGTCAACTCTCAACTTGGAAGGACGAAACCCGGACGCCTTCAGGCTTTGTATTCAACCACCAGTGTGAACGAGGTCCCAGACTTGTCTCACGCCGTCAAGCCCTATGCGTTCAACTTCTTCTTACGCGGTGGAGGAAATGCTGAACATTGGGGCGAAGCTGAAGAGCAGAACGCCATCGAGACCATGATTAAACATTTTCAAGAAACTCAATGGGGGAAGGCCATGTTCGGTGAACAACAACAGGAAATCCGTCAGCGCACCTGGGTGGGTGGGAGCTTCGAAATTGGAAGTCTTCTTGGCATGGATATCATTCACGAACCAATGGGAGTCCGGGATGGTGTATCTGAACATTCGGGTCGCAAGTCCAAATCCTCCACTGAACCTAACGAAGTGCCACTCTCTCCTGTCGCTGAAAGTTTTACTGCCGCTGCGGGGCCGCCACCCGCTCCACTTCCTGAATCACACGAACGTGCTGGCGCTCTCGAAAACGACGAAGTCGAATCTCAAGGTCTCGTCAGCGCAACATCCAGCACGGCGCTATTTAAACAGCTGCCCAAACGCGTCACCAGCTCTGGTGCCCTGAAACCGACATTGAGGACACAATCGTCACCACCAATGCCATTAAATGCACAGAACTTGGCAGAGGAGGACGAGGCATTGTTACCACGGCCAATGCCAAATTCCGCGCCTAAACTGGTGCACTACTCGGACGTGCTAAATGGAGACGTCGTACATGCCGCACCAGGTCCTGCACCCCCCGAGGTGGTTCTCGAGCGGACTGGAAATGCCGTGGTGGGTACCAGTGCGGGCGCCACCGTGTCTGAGGAACCTTCCGAGGAGCTTCGATGGGGTGATGTTGTCATGAGAGGTACGGTGCATCTACTGTACTGTGTCCTGACGCTATATGATTCCCGTTTGCGCCAGATAGAATGTTAGTGAGAATAATGCATACAAGCTTGGAGTCGGTTGGTACGTCGTTCGACGAGCATCAAAATCGAACAACAGAGAAGTTGCGCTGTGACAAATGGCAGGAATACCTGGTAGTCTGGCGCAAAGATCAGATTGAGCTCTACCAGGATTACGTACGTATTTATCGGTCTGCTTCATTGATTGCTTCACTCTAAGCGTCCATCTGCCACCAAGTATTTCCGTCTACACAGACTGTTTGTGAAGAGCAAAGACCTTGCGTTTCTCATTCCTCTCAAGGCGTCCAGGACATACCTCTCTTTGTATTCTTTCGTCGACCTTTCCTTCTGCATAACGTGCCCCTCGAGTCAAGCGGGCTCCACAACATTCATACGCCGGGGCTCGTTAGCCATCGGTCCTGTAACCGACGGAACGCTCATTATTGTGTGCAAAGTGAAGAACCGCACCAGAGCTCTAGATTGGTTCTGGAAATTATGGTATGTGGAATGGGAACATTGCCCATCCTACGCAGTTCTTGACATGCCTGTCACGTTAGGCGCCATCTTGGAGGCCAAATTCCACAGATGCTGGAGGTTCGGAATCCAAGCTTGGATATGCGCCTGAAAGTTGAAATGCCTGAGGGTCTCTTGGTGGAGACACATGAAACATTCACTCGTCGAAATATCATTAAGCTTTGTTCCGATGCCCTTCGGTCGATTCCTGACTGGGAGCATGTCATTCAACCACGCATAGAGGAAGGCCATAGTTTGGAACTGTCATGGCGCCTGGATACCAACCTGGACTGGATATGGCATGATGAAAGCGTGGATGGGAAAGAGAGGAATTGGGCAGTTTTATGTGGTCTGGCTTTACGGCAGGTGAGCAGTCAACTTGATTTATGTCTATAATATCCTCAATTCCTCTGACAGAAAGCATGCGTCCCCTATCTCGAAATCCGCCTTGCCGAGCATTTCCCGAGAACCGTGTACACAAAGGACGGCACCCGGATCCAGGAGCCTC
The DNA here is from genome assembly GCA_900068975.1 of Hygrocybe conica. NCBI lineage: Eukaryota > Fungi > Basidiomycota > Agaricomycetes > Agaricales > Hygrophoraceae > Hygrocybe > Hygrocybe conica. The sequence goes on along the minus strand of CEMM01322351.1, from coordinate 47,583 downwards.
CTGGTATCGAAGGCTATGTGGACATGATCCGACCCAATTCACAGGCGAGGCAGCAAGTGTATCTCGCCACTCACGATGGCAACTTGTTCTACCTCTCACCTTCGTCTGCATATCCACCTTCGCCGCCCGGCCTCCATCCACCACCAGCCAGTGGTTCGACCATGCGTCAAATAGAGGTGCAACGAGGGGCAATGCAAATCCTGCGCTCATTTGGTATTACTGACGTAAGGGAAATTATGGTTGTTCGCCGGGCTTTCCAATCTATACCTCAAGCGATGCATACGGAGCAAATCCCCAAAACCGATGACGACTTCACACGGTTGTGGGCTCAATCAAGTCCTGAGTCGTCCCCGAGTGATGACGATGATCCAGGCGGCGATGAAGCCATAACACGAATCGGCAACATGAGGATGAGAAGGTCCTTCGAACTCTTACTGAAGACAGGTCAGATAATTCGATTTGAGGTCCGTTTATTCTCATGAGATGCGCATGAAGGAATTAAGGCTCAGATCCTGATAGGCATACTCTCGTCGAGTCGCGCTAGAGTGGATTGACCGCCTTCGGGCTCTCGTCGCGTATTGGAGGCAGAGACATGAGGTGGACGCACGGGAGGAAATGGATGTCGTCCAAGGATACCGTTCAAGAATTACGCCACTGACACTCGCATGCCGCGGTAAGCATGAGGTACCAGACGTCCCGACAAGTCTGCTGGAATCCATGCCTACATTGAGCTCCATCTATCATTGGTGCGCGATGAAGGGCTGCAAGCCGATCGTCAAAGGTGGAAAACTGCACACCCGGTGGGGACTGTATGGCGCCTATCGGTACGTTTCCGCCGTTGCAATGTTGCATGCTTTGTGATTCACGCGTCAATATCAGGTTGGTCCAGTTGTTTCTGGTATCAGGAAGTCTGATCGAGTTCCACATCACACCTGAAAGCGGGATACACAAACAAGGAAGCAAGGTCATCAATCTGCTCGACGCGTATATCTGTTCTGGGTACTTTGCCGCGCGAGCACTCCCCCGGGGCCAGTACAATCCGAATATCGCGCCCACACCGCGACGGTATCAAGATGGACTAGAAACGGATGACTTGGAAGAAGACACCATTTTCACAGTTTTATACCGCAAGAAAGCCCCGTTTGTCGACACGACGTTGTTTGGTAGCGACCACGCCGTCGGGGCCTCACATGAACGCGCACACAGATTGGCTTCCAAGCGGAAGCTAGTGATCTACAGGACAAGGAGTAGATTTGAACGAGATGTGTGGTGCTGGGCCTTGAATTGCGAGATCGAAAAGATGGTTCGGATGACCAGGGCGCGAGAAGAAAGATTGCGGGAAAATGGAAGATTGAAGGAGCTATAATTTGTCTCATTCGGTATTCGTAAGATTCAAATGGACTGTTGCACGGTTGAATTCAGGCTTGGATGTTTGCACGGTAGGAATGGTACAGCTAAACTTTTGATAGAATGACATCACTTTTTCGGTTTCTTGGCTGTGGTAGCGTGTAAGGAGGGGGCGGAATAAGTTGCTCGATTACAGCGGACTTACCGCCATAACGACTCCGTGCCGATTGTCGGTTCACAACACCCCCAAAGTCCAAAGCTCCTCGGACAATTTTATATCTGAGGGGGGGGTGGGGTTAATCGAACGGAGCTCTTTGAAACCAACGATTTGCTACACACCGAAGACCTGGCAAATCCTGAGTTCTTCCCCCACGAACGAGGACAACACTATGTTCCTGCAAGTTATGTCCCTCTCCTGGTATGTACGCCTTGACCGTCTTGCCCGTGCTCAGCTTGACCCGGGCGAGTTTCCGCTTAGCAGAATTTGGCTTTTTGGGTGCAGAGATGATGAGTTGGGATATGACGCCCTTCCTTTGTGGGGCGCCGTTCAAGAGCGGTGCACTGGACATGTTGAGCTTCCGTGGCTTTTTACGACGCATGGACTGGTTGAGGGTCATTGCGGATGCCGGTGATGGATGGAAGCAGCGAGCCTGATGAGCAAGGAACGACACGATCGGTCGGGGTGGTTGAATCGAAGCGTTTGTCTGTAGCAAGACCCGTAGGTTGGGTTGGTCACGGAGGTTGCGCCATGGGATTGCAGCATGACGGAGCCAAGAGAGCATATTCTGTGGTAAAACTCTCGGTAAATGCCGGTAAGCTACAAGTCGCGACTAGACTTGCCCTAAACTCAGTCGTGTC
>CEMM01322351.1:35191-45328 GCA_900068975.1 Hygrocybe conica | reverse complement strand
GTCATGCCTGTCGCGAGCTCTTCACGGCGAAAGGTCCTGTCGCGCAACAAGCAGCTTTCAACGGATCAAATTGAGGACGATGTATTCTCTCAAGGACGTGTCCGTAATGAAGACCTTGATGATGAGGACGAGGACGAAGTAGCCCAACCGAAACGTCCGGTGAAAACTGTCAAGAAGGAGAAGAAGCCCACTGTGACAAAAGGCAAAGGCAATACACGAGCTGAACCTGCTGTTGACGAGGAGGATGATGAAGAGATGGATTTTGAAAATTTTGGCGATCAGGCGCTCATCAAGGGTGACGCAGCGAAACTGAAAGGTTTAGCAAGCGACTGGGCGCAGATCAGGACAGCCATACACGAACCCTCCTTTGGGCAGCTTCAGGATATCGCAACTCATATTTCGGATACAGCTGAGGGCGAGGAACGAGACAAAGTCGGTGAATTTATCCTGGAACCGCGTGTATGCGCTGACTGTCCCAAGTGGCTCTCTGAACTCGACAAAATAATGCGGGACCTAATAGACGTACAAAAGGAAATGAAAGCCCACGAGGAGAGCGTCAATGACATATATCAGAAACTCATGCAGGGAGAGCAGATTGTCAGCAGTATCGTTGTTTTCATTCTCACTGCCGTTCTGAAACGCTCTCATAGACTGATGCCGTGGAACGCTATAACACCGGTGTGGAGGCCAAAGCTACTGAGTACAGAAAATCGACGACGCGACGGAAATACGCCAAGCATGACGCGTATATCAAATTCCGTCAAGGCATCCATGTATGCGCCTCGCTTGGTGGTTTGGATTAACCGACTCACAGGAATATAGGAAGTCCTCCATCCTGATGAGCCAATGCCTCCTGTCACTTCATTCATTGCAAGAGGTTCGGTTTTTGCATTGATTCATTTCCACGACGCCCATTTCTTTCCAGAGGACGGTGACGACAGTGAGGACGACGACGTGGAGGTCGGTGGTGTGACTCAGGATTACAAATGTCCGATCACCCTGACCACACTCGTCGACCCGATGACCGCGTATGTATCCCTCCATTTGCTGTTTCTGGATGCAGAGCTCTCATTTTGGCGCACAGTCCTTGCGGCCACTCTTTCTCTGCGGAGGCGATCAGATCCTTCTTCAAGGGTGCTCGTCAGAAAAAATGTCCAGGCGCTGGTTGTAGCAGGGTGTATGCCATCGCAGACCTAAAGGCCGACAAGGAATTAGCAAAGAAAATCAAGCTCGCTGCACGGAGAGCCGGAAGCTCTGATGAGGAGAGTGACGCCGAGGAGGTTATCGAGTAATCAAAATTGGCAGCATTACAGTGTCGTCGGGTCTGTAACGTTTGACCGCATGGGTAGCTAGGCCGCTGCAACGTCTCCTGTGACCAGGTCGAACATGGCGGCCAACATTGGCTACAAGCGACAACGTTTATTTTGACTTCTTTCCCGGCTTGGGACTGAACAAAACAGTTTAGTGTCGGCAATGCGCTGTTCGATGATGAGAAGCAATCACTCTGTCGATGGACCAGAATTCTTCATGATCGTCAATTTCTCCCGTGAGGCTGCGTGCAGTACTTGGCGTTCGATCGATTCGCTGATCTTCGCAGATAATTGCTAAAGAACATATTCGATGAGTAAGTACATTTTGGCGAAGAGCCTCCGAGTCATAACCTGCCTTGTGTGTGGAAGCCTGCTTGACAGCTGCTGCTTTTTTCGGTGCTATATATCGTTTGCCCTTCTTTGGTGCTGCAGCTGCTCGAGCAGCATGACGAGCAGACGAAGGGCTTTTCTTTTGTAGGCCTTTCGTTTTGCCTTGCATGCTGTAAATTGCGGACACTCGCACCGAGTCGGAGGAGCACGTGGCGATTCGGCTATTTGCGAGTCAGTTCCGTTCAGCATTCATGTTGGTGTCGTCGAGGCTCGGACGCTTGCAGCGCGTACTGAGCAGGTCTGCATGTGTAAAATCTCAACTTAGTGTGTTCTATTACCACGCATTGATTACTGTCGTAGAGAGCTCTCCATGACGCGGCCGTCGTTGCGCCAGGAAAGCCTGTCGTCTCATACGGCACTCCCGGTTACAGTGCAGTCAGCGGGCACGTCGTGACAGTCTTTGGCTGCACCGGGTTTTTGGGGAGGTATCTCGTCGCGAAGTTGGGTGAGTTCATATAAAAGCATTCGTTTTGACTTTGGACTTACATGCACAGCGAGGATGGGAACTCAGGTCATCATTCCGTACCGTGACGAAGACGACAAGAGACATCTCAAGCTCACAGGAGACCTCGGTCAAGTCGTGCCTTTAGTACGAGCTCTATTTTGCCGCCAAATATGGACCTCATCAAGAACCTCTACAGGAATGGGATATTAGAAATGAAACCCAGATTGCGGAATGTCTGCGACATTCTGACACAGTATACAACTTGGTTGGCAGAGACCATGAGACCAAGTTGAGCACATCCTTCTGTTTGCTTCGCCAATCTTACCTTTGAGTAACGTCGGTAGGAATTTTGGCTACACCGACGTTCACGTTCTTGGCGCAGAAAGGATTGCTAGAATTGCTGCCCAAGTCGGAGTGCCGAAGCTCGTTCATGTATCGCATCTCAATGCATCGCATGATTCATCGTCCAGCTTCTATCGCACAAAAGCAGAAGGAGAGGAGCGTGTCAGAGAAGCATTTCCGAACGCCACTATCGTCAGACCTGCTGCTATGTATGGCTACGAAGACAAATTGTTGAACAACATAGCCAGTAAGTCCATAAGCAATCCTGACTCTCTACTGCTTATCCTGCTTAGTTTGGCCGATCTGGTGGAAACTAAATCATGCGGAAACCAAAATACGCCCCGTTCACGTGTGTTATTGAAGCATCGATCTCCAAATTCTTAAATTGATCGGATGTTGTAGGTCCTGGATGTGGCACAAGCACTGGCGGGTTTCATGCGACGCCCCCCGTTGCCTGGCACTCTATCGCTCCCTGGTCCATCAACTCTCACCTTCCGATACCTCTTAGATCTTGTGGAATCAATCGCCATCAATCCGCCTTCTCGGGCACCCGTTTTACCTAAAGCCGTTGCTCTTGCTCTCACAAAGCTCAGTCAGTCGCTATGGTGGCCGACCCTTTGTCCGGATGAGGTCGAAAGGCGATACATTGACGACGTAGACGTCCCCGGAGATTGGGAGGCGGTCGGAGTCACTCCTTCAGAAATCGAGAGCCACGCTCTCACATATTTACGACGATACCGCTCCGCGTTCGTTTTTTGTTCGATCTCGTTGGCATCATCCCCCTTATTGACATCAAACAGAGAAAACTTTGTTCGCCCTGTCGTTTTCCCTCCCCGAACGGTACGTGAAGCTGTCTCCTCTCCTCAGTCGATCTTGAATTCATCTATTTGACAGTCCGCTGCCGAGTGAAGCAACTGTGCRGCAAGGAAGGAGTCTTAAAGCGGCAACGAAMCTGTTCGGTCGGTAGAGCTGTGAGCGCGAGCGGACTGGTATTACTTTGTAGTTTACGGTCGGGTCCCTACAAAAGGAATCTGTTGTCGAGTGATCTGCCACAACGGGGGGATAGCTGCTAAGTCCAGCACGTGAAACGCCGCCCAAACGACGAACTGAGACGGTTCTGTTCATCAGCCTGTGCGGCCACGTTAGAAACCTGGAGGGACAAGTCCTTTCGGAGGCTGCGGTGATGTAGGACTGATATTATAGCCTCCGGAGGACAAGAGCTGGAAGAGCGTCAGACGGTCGGAAAAGATATCGACAAGTTGTGCACATACTTGCTGCCCGCCCTGTTGTTGCGCAAGCATTTCCTTCTCCTGCGCGACGATTTTTGCTTCGTCCTCCAGACTTAGGGCCAGCGGCAAACCCACCAAGAGTGCCGACGTGGTGACGACCCAAACGATGTTTCCAACTATTTTTCCACCTCGCTGTATGAAGGATGCTGTTTTTGATATTTTGGATGAGATGGAATGACGCGTTGAGGGCGGAACGATGTCGACGAGAGCTGCAAGACGGTCGAAAATGGTTTCATCGGTGGATAATTCAGAGGAAATGGAGGAGAGCGACTCGGAAGAGGAGGTGCGTGATGATGAGGGAGACGCGTAGGGAGAAGAGCCAGAGAATTGAGGATCCTTTTCCTCTACGATTTCGACCTTGACCATCTCTGTGAGAAGAATAATAAATTTTTTTCTGTTTCGGTCCCGGAAAAACAACGAGTAAGTTAGCCGAGTTTCGGAGCCGAGCTGAAACTCAAAAATAATATGGTAACTATTGCCTTTTTGGGATGTTTGGTTCGGCAGTATTTGCCCAAATGTGCTTAAGCCCGGTCGACTCACCCCCCAGCTTTCACAGCGCCATTCCCTTCGTCCCCCTTTCTCTCCATCTCCAATTCTCTCTGCTATGCAACACGACGCAGTTGGCAGTCACAATGCCTCGGGCTCACAGCCAGGTTCGTCTCTTTTCCTCATCTTATCCGTGCCTGGATACACCCCCCGCTCCGTAACCTTGTGCTCATCCTCCATGTTCCACAGGCCTCAATTTCCCGACTCACACAATGCAGAATCAGATCCATGAGCTTGCCAAAACACTCCCTCCTCCGCGGAAGCAAAATACCGCTTGCGATGCCTGCAGGTCCGTCAAGTGATCGAAATTATCACGAGCTGCACTGACGGCGAGCGTGCCCCCCAGAACGAGGAAAGTCAAGTGCAATCGATTGCAGGGGCAAGAAAAGGTGCGTTTACCTCAATCTTTCGCTCGATTCATTGTGCACTCATTTTTCGCCGTGCTACAGTGCCAAGTGTGTGCAGATTCCATACAAACCACGGTATAAACTTAGTCCCTTGACAGCATTGTCTATCGAAGAACTACCCGTGCACGTTGCGTAGCTCTTTAACCACCAGATTGTCGGACATCCTGACCTTCAGTATTGTTTGATTAGTCATTTTGTTCAACAAGCTACAAGCGAAAAGAAACGAAGTTCCGCTACCAGTCGTAGGCCTCGCAACCTCAGTACTTCCCACACAGGGTACGTTGACCTACGAGGCGGCCATCGAATCCACACCTGGGCTTCTTCTTGTTCCTTTATTTCTTTGCCAATTTTCCAATTCCGTCTGAGTACTGAATGCTTTGTTCTTCTCTAGCACCTCGCCGGGCAATGAGAGTAACAATGGCGTCATCTCACCTAGAATCCATAGTTTCTCAAGCTCTTCAATGTGGAAGCAGGGGTTCTACCCACCAATGACAATCAATACGCCGATACGCGACGTCCTTGGTTACATGTTCGCACCTCCTGACCATCCAAGGTTTGTCCGCATCGAGCCAAGCAGATTGCGGCTGACCTTGACCTGAATCAGTGACAACGGAGTATTTGGTCAACTTCGTGCTCGTTCATCATATGGTGACTGGGGCGACATAGCGGCACAATTGGAGGATGAAAAGTTCCGAGCAGAGTACGTATTCATTCTTGCCTCTCCGTTCATCACGCATCCTTGGTCATTTCATTTCCGCTTATGCGCACATGCCTTTTTAATTTATCTCCAATCATGCACGAGGATACTCACCATCATATTTTAACCAGGTTTGCTCTCGATCTCGTGGAAGTCTTCTTTCAAATCGTTCATACCCGCATACCGTTGCTAAACCCCGAACAATTCCGACTCCGCCTCAATGCTCAACTCGGTTCATCGCCATCCACGGCGGCGTCGCAAAGCAAGCCATTACACCCCGCTCTTGTCGCTACCGTGCTCGCATGGGGCGCCAAATTTTCCGAGCACCCACTTCTAGTTGCCGACCGGCGTCGTCCGGGCGGACAAAGCCTATTGGCGAAAACAGCAATCGACCGTGCTCGAGAACTCGCGGAGTCCATGAAAGTACATCGAATCGCTTCCCACGACCACGTCGTGATCGGTTTGCTCATGGAACCTCTCCAAAGTCGTGAGTCTAACCATTGCCGTCTTGGGTTATTTGTGCGCATGACTGAGTCCGCTTTTCAAAGAAACACCCGAAGACAGCAGTGGTGAATCCTTATTGAATCAGACATATACCATTTCCTCATTCGTTGGCAGGCTTCCATGGATTCTGGCTCACAGCAGCAACCCGAAATTTACTCGATCTCGGTGTACGTTTAAATCGTTTGTATCAGTCGCGAGAAATCTGTAGTTAACATAACCCTCTCAGATCAATCATAAATCGGTTATGGCTAACATCCAAGAACCCGAAGGAAGGGGGACCATGATCTTTGCATGGTGGATGGCCTGTCTTTGCGACGCCTACCATTCTGTATACTACCGGCGGAAACCAGTTCTCGACGACGACGATTACGACATTGACTTCTACACCGCCGATCCTGTCACACCGGAGTCCGTAGATCGAACACAAGGCCCGTCTCCAAGGGAACAACTGGAGGTAAGACCGTTCGTTTATTTGCAACGATCAAATGCTCACAGAGCTTTTAACAGTTTCTGGTAGGGTCCCCCGCACTTCACGTTATAGTGTTGTACTCAGTAACCTGCAGGGATATTATCGTGCTGCTCACGCATTAGCTCGCATCGCTCGCCATATGTCTAAACAACTCTGGAGACCTGCAACTGATTCCGATGGAATTCCCTTCGACGTCGTGTCCAGTTTCGTCACTGCGCTCAGTGAATGGCGGGACCTTTACCTGACCACCGTTGGCGTGCCCAGAAACTTTGAGGCTGAGTGGGACTTCGTCTCAGCGGTCTCTGCCTGTTGAGTTTGCCTGCTGTTTCACATTGCCATAACTGAAGCGAATCCCGCTGTGCGTAGGTGCCAGTGACGCCACTTACCATGTGATGTGGATCATCCTATTCAACGCCTTGGATGACTTCGGCGTACGCGAAATAAACGAGGTCGTACGCGTGGGCAATGCCTCGAGTACAGCGCCAAACTATTCACGAATAACCGACCTCAAGCGCAAGGTGGCCGACGAGGGGCTTCATGGCGCATTACGTATTGCAGGACTTGTCAGCCGCATCCTACCCTGTTCTCGTTTACGATCGATTCATATTCACCACAGGCCGGCGTCTTGACCTCGAACGGTTATCTTGTGAGTGCAATGATCACTGAATATCTGTATCCGGGCTCATGGATCGGCAGAAATTGGATCCAGCGGTCATGCTTGTCAGCTGTGTCCAAGCCGGCATGCTCTTAGCTCGCCTCGGCCGTCCCGAGGCGATGAACTGCATTGCAGGTCTCGAGCAATACAGTTATTCGTATGAAGAAGCTGGTGACCAAGCTGCAGAGATGAAGCGTATTTATCAAAACTCCAGAGACCTTGACTTCAACCACATGCTTTCTGTGGTTTCACGACCAACCAGCGACACGCATGCGATGATAGTTGACGATCACACTGTGAGAAGCAATGGTAACGCCGTCGCTCCGGTTGTCCAATTCACTTCTTCCGCCGAAATGAAACTGATTTATGACCTATAGCCAAAGCCACTCGGCCCTAATGCTCTGTCGCGATCTGTATACGGAAATTAGGAGTTGATCCTTTCAATTACTGTCATGAGGGTTGTAGGACTATTTTCTCGTGGAATGTATTACGGCACGGACCTCCTTGTTGTGTATATGTAGGTGATAGGCAGATCCCTTTGACCGTACCATTATGCCTGGTCAATCTGATGCATCTTAATGTCGAAGTAAGATACATGTACGACATCTTGATTGGCCGAGTACCAAGAAACCGAAAAGCCTTCATCCCAAGCGAACGCTCTTCACCACTTTAGATATCCCAGATCTTTCTCCGCCATACTTGCTGACATCTCCGATACCACCCTTGTAGACAGCCTTCTGCGAAGAGACTTTCCGTTTGGCTTTCTCGAACATCTTGCGTTTCTTTACGCGGGGGTTCCGTACGTCCTTGGCACGACGAGGAGTCAACCCTTTGTTCTTCAGCATGGCCATTGTGAGAGATCGCGGGCCAGAGTTTTCCTGTTCGTCTGTGTCGGGGGTGCTGGATGGAACGTCGACCGCGTTAGGCTGAAGTAGTTGACAAAGGTTACTTCGAAGCCCTCACCTGCGAACGGTTCTCGAAGCTTTATACTCAGTCGTCTTTTGTTCCTTCTTGGCTATTGCTTTCTGCTTAACGAGGTTGTAATACCCATCATTTGTTTCGTTAAATCCGTCTTGTTCGTCTGAACCGTCGTCGAGCGTCTCTATCTCCATCTTCTCCGGGTCTGGATCGAGGTCGTCACCGCCTTGACCTCTGCCTCTGTTGATCACCTCCTTAGCCAACCTGTCGTCCTTCTCTTTCTTTCGCTCTCTATATGGCAAGTCATCGTCTCCACCGATCGCCCTGTTTCTCGCCCCTTGACGTCTCATGCTTGCGCTCTCAATTTTGGACGTATGGAAGCGGAGACTCTTTTTTCGTGAAGTCTTGTCGGCTGCGTCAGCAAATGCCAGAGATGTTGCATCGCCAAACGAATCAGCGGCATCCAACCGCGCCGGCAACCGAGGTGGTGGAAGTTTTAAGGGCGGTAGCGGCAATGGTGTGGGCTCAACAGCAGCTTCCACCCCCTCAATGGATCGGATTGTTTTGCGCTTCTTTTTTGGTGGCTCGGCAAACTGAACACTCCGTTTGGGGTGTTGACGAGGAAGAGCTGCTTCTTGAAGCAGGTCTTCCAATTCGTCAGGTGAAAGTCTCATCTCATCACGATGTCGCTGAACTTCGCCCAAGGACTCCACGTCGCCAAAGTTGCTGGCCTCGTCCTGAGATTCCGAATCTGACAGAGCAAGGTCAAGGTTTTCAAATGTTGTCAGCGACTGCTTGAGGGTCAGCAACCGTGAAAAGACAGGGTGCGAGTGAAGAAGGTCGGGTCGCCGGGCGTATTTTTCGCTTGCTCGTAGATGCAGGTAGAAGGCCAGACAGGTAGCGTACGTGAGGAGGGCCTCTGAAGCTACTGTCAAATCAACGGTCTTGATGCGCAAAGTCTCTTACTCACGATACTGTAGATGAATCATGCCCAGACTCAATACATCCATTTGGTCAGTTTGTAATCTGTGTGCTATTTCAGAAATCCACATGAGCTTAGATCAATCGCACAAACCTGTCGATTCTGACCCTACACCGTTTGAGATCCAAGGCTGTATCGTCCCAGTCACGAGCCAAGGCTAGCGTCTCGGGGCTCGTTTTCTCGAGGTGCCTTAAAAGGGAAATTTTATCCTGTGGAATGGGCTTCACATTGGGCACGTCTTCCACAGGCATGCTTTACACTTCTTCAACACATGTGAAACAAGCAGTAATTTCGTTCACCTACTTGGATGGCTCTTCCTGAGCTTCGGTTGGGACGGGATCGCCCAGACCAAAGTCATCATCCAGCATGAGTGCTCGAGATTTCCGTTGTAAACGCTTGGCTTCTTGTTCCTCCAATTCTTTAGCATCTTCGTCATCAGATGCGATTTCGGGGGCATTGGAGGAGTAGTATGCAGATTTTTTGCGGCCCCATGTGTCGTCGTCTGAAGGCTCCTCTGACGGGACATGGTCTATCGCCTTCGATTTGTGCTTGAAAATCGCTTGCTTGGATTGAGGACCGACCTTCTTGACGTTGCGACCAGGTGTCTGGGAGACTTCGTCCCCCGCAACGTCATTAGGTTCTCCAACGTCGTCACTACCATCGTCATCATCACTCTCGGACACGCCTTGTAGAGGAAAAACCTCATCGTCATCTTCATCACCATCAGAAGCGTCGCCATCCAGAAGTATTTCATCTCGTGAGGCATGAACTGGACATTGAAATTAGTGGTGCTGGATGCCTGGATCAATGGTTTGGACATACATTCGTCTTCGTTGTCGAGGGGAATATCTGAGAGTTTTTCCCATCTTTTCAACTTTCCGTCTTTCCGGCTGAATGGCCGAGAGACTGTTCGAGATTGATTTTGTTTCTTCGGGCGTCTACGAACCATCACGTCGATGAAGGAGCCTTGCCGACAATGCTTGCACGGCTATCAATCGGATGTAGCTCTCAAAGTTTGGAAGGAAAGCATGGCCGCCTGGCGAAATGGCATCGCGTCTGACTACGATCTGAACGTTATCAGGAGATTGCAGGTTCGACCCCTGCGGTGGTCATCTTCTTTTTCCTTTAATTTTTTTTTCTCTACACTTGTAGGCGATCAAATTCACGAAAGCGGTTACAATGT
>CEMM01322351.1:0-12520 GCA_900068975.1 Hygrocybe conica | reverse complement strand
ATTCGACTTTTCTATGCCAATTTTGACTCATGGGAGATCGAAATGGTCATGGAATCGCTATCGGCAGCCGGCTGCAATTTGGAATCACTGGAGAACAGAACGCTGGTGCTTGTGCCACAACCAATCGTATATCACATCTTGTGCAATCCTTCCATCCTACAAGACCCTCGGATACTCTCATATATCCGGACGGCGATATTGCCAGAGAATGTCTCAGATTGGCCGACCGACCCTCCTCCACCAGGTCTGCTCCTTTTGATGATGGACGAAAATTCCGACGTCCGACGCTGGGCTCAGTCCATAGCGCTGAAATCCAAGATAGTACCCATCCCGGTAGACAACTTCACAAGCTCATTCAAGAGAGTCCTGGATCTGGTGTCGGATGCTTTCTCAGCAAAGAGAAGTCAATATCTCTTAAACACGACGGCCTCTCCGCCGTATCCTTTTGCACAAGACATTGTATCCCTCTGGGCTGGCTTTCTTGCAGTTTTGCGGCTTGTCCCAGTAGAACTCCTAACATCGAATGTGAGCGGCAAGGTGGATTTACGGAGAATTGTCATTGGCCATTTGCACAACATTGGACCTGGTTGGTAAATTCAATACCGTCTTCATCATTGTTACTCAATATTATTGATTCGTTTTTGCATGTTCGCTTCTTATCTCGCTTTGTCCTTTGGTGATTTTACCCAACTAGAGCTATCGTCGATCTTGAAAGCTTTCATTTTGCTCTTGAAGCGATTAGGAAACCGCCTCTGGGAAGGCGAACAAACGAACTATCCGGAGATCGTATTCGACTCTATCAAAGATAACTCTTCCTATCTGGACTTGTTGCTCCGCAACGATACAGCGACCGAGCGTCCTTGGTACTTCGCTTGGTACTCGGAATTTCTGCACACCGTGAGCGGCCTTGTCGCTTATGACGCAGTCCTAGCAAAAATGGTCGGCTTCATGTGCGAAGAACTTCAACATGAACGATTTGGGCAGGCTCGGTCAGATGCCATGTGTGCTGCTGTGCGCGTAAGTAACGAAAATATCCCGATGGCCGCATTGACGACACTGACGATCCTCATACCACCACTAGTTGCTTGCCAATGCAATCAATAAGTCTCGCACAGAACTGTCAGAACACAGAGAAGCCACGTCACGCATTCTGACAATTCATACCGACGTCTTCATCGCTGTCGCGTTTGGAAAGTTACACGGTGATTCCGATTGGCACACTGCGCGTTCAAAAGTTCGCGAAATGATCTCGACCGTTCTACTTCAGGACGTACACAGCATCATGGACGTTATCAAAAGAGTCTGCCAGACTCTCGCCGGCGATCCTAAAGCCGTTATTCCTGCTATTTCCACCCACCGGCACTTGTGGACGAAGGCATATGAGACTGTGCAACCCCCAGACATCGATGGGTTCAAAACTCTTCTGGCCGTCGTGGCACAAGTCGCTCATCTTACCACATTGCGAGTCGATTCCTTCGATCCGATGCGCCACAAATTGCAAAGCTCCGCATCATCTGCTATCTCAAATGCTGTACAGGAGATTAATCGATCGTTGTCGCTTATCCATGAAGGATTGCAGCGGGTGATGTCGCGGTTTGCCAATGACAATGACACATCGACCGTCCTCGATCTATTACGTTCCCCCGGTGTTGTCAGGTGCACTATGATGCTCATGCTCTCGCCCGTCGAAGATTCGCAAGATGCCGCTCGAACTTTGGTTGGCCAGGCTTTTGACGTCGACGTACGCATGGATTGCTTTAGGGCTCTGCTAGAGAATATTCCTGAGGCCTCACTGGATGGCATGTTCGCATTCCTCGATTTGTTTATTAAGTATGCCCCAGCCGTTCCTGAGGCATGCAGTCTGTCCAAGTCCCTTGTTCGGTGCTTGACGGACGTGATAGAAGTCCTCTGCGCAAGCCATAACGGACTGCTGCGAAGCCCTCATTATTCGAATCCTGCACAGGGTTTCGCCCCAGCCACTAATCTGCTCAAGTTCTGGGGTTTGATGTCCAAGTCTATCTCGGTAATATTCAAACGAACTCCTTCATGGTCGATCTACTTCTTCGAAAACCAGGTGGAAATGACTGTTTGGATGCGGGATGCCCTCATATTTGGGCGAGACATGCTGGCGCAGCGCCGGGTCCTTGAGGTTGCAATCGTTCGCAGTGAAGATCTGGTTGTAGGTTCGCAAGTCAGCAAGTCCTCTCCCACGGCGAAAAAGATGGTGGATCAGTTGCAAGAGGTCTTACCTGAATTGGCGCGATGGCTGCGCCTAACTGACGAGGAACTTCTACATCAATCGTTCTCATTGTTGCAGACACTATTGGATTGCTTCCGTGAAACAGGCATCCAGCCTTCTCCGGAAGGCATCAACAAACTTACGAAGCACATCGATGGGGCACGAAAAGGAAGGTCACAGAGCCGCCTCGACACTAACAGACTCTCCCAACTAGAGGATTCCTTAGCTTCATTTATCGATGACGAGATCGAGATATTGTCTCACACAACCGCACCATCCCAACGTCAGAAACCTGAAGAACGGCGAGTAGCTTCTGACACGAGAAAGCCTGCTGATGCAGCTACTACATCTCAACACAAGAGCARGGTTCCTGAATCCAACTTGCCATCGTCGTCYAGAGCACCACAAACTGGTTTTGGCCGCGATTGGGAACGTCACAAGGGTTTGCCCAGCCTTCGTAAGGCTGACAAAGGGTTTTCATTCACATCAGGGGCGCCAAGAAGGAGGGATACGACAGCTAAAAATGAAGGCGATTCTCACTTTGCACGGTTGCCCGATTCCTCAAGTGGTTCGGAATCTGATCATGATGAGGCACCAGGAAGCTTGAAAGCGTTGGGAGGATATCAAAAACCGGTAGCGGTCAAGCAGCCGACAGAACGCCGGCAGGTCAAGATATTAGACCTCCCTAGGAACAGGGACGTTTCCGTCCAAGATCGACGAGAAGAAGCAAGACGAACAGCTCTCCGACTCAGGCCAAATGTATCTGGACTGCACAAAGTTGTTCTTGCCTGGGATTACGATCACGCAGGCCAGGAGCCACCGGTTACCGGCAACAACCCCCAACGACTATATGTGCCGGATCAATTTCGCGATCACGCTCATTACCTCCAAGTATTTGAACCGCTCCTCGTTCTGGAATGTTGGTCACAAATCGCACAATCTAAAACGCAAGTAAATGACAGCTATAGAATCAAGATAACGTCAAAGCAATTCGTGGACGATTGGCTCGACGTCGACATTGACATCACCGACTCCGTCAAGAAGGATTGGTACCTCTCAGAGCCAGATGTTGTTTTACTCAGACACACGGAGCGACAAAGCTGCTCGCTCGCCAAAGTACGCAACTATTCCGCAAGGCCCTGGGGGATCCAAGCCGGAATTCGTTGTTATGCCGGAGTCAATGGCGGGGATCCTAACCTCCAAATTAACTCTACATGGCGTATCAGCAAAGTTTTTAGGTGTGCACCTCTTCGTATCTTTTTGCGACATCATAACTCAGGAGTCGGTCAGTCTCAGCACGATACACCGAGAATATTCCGCTTTGATGGCTTTGCCATATTATCAATTCTTCGACACCGTTCTTCGACCTCGCCTCAACAAGGTTTCTGTTTCTGAAGTCGCGGAACTTCGTAAAATCATGACCGAATATCAGGTCAACGAGCCGCAAGCTATCGCAATTTCTACTGCCCTTCGAACGGAGGGTTTTACTTTGATTCAAGGGTAAGCAGCATCCTGCACGATGGCTCACGTGTACTGACTTACTGTCATTTTCAGTCCTCCCGGTACTGGCAAAACTTCGACCATATGCGGGCTTGTGGACGTCTTTCTGTCAAGCCGTCCACGACCTGCCACCGCTGTCCATGCCGGGCGAAATTCTACGGCCTCTGACAAGCAACCTCTGAGGAAGGTACTCCTTTGCGCGCCAAGCAATGCTGCCATCGATGAGCTTGCATCTCGAATCAGTCAGTTTTCGAGAACGACAGGAAACCGCAAAGGTACTTGGAAAGTAGTCCGAATTGGCGCTGACAAGAGCATCAATCTCGGCTCAAAGGAGATTGCACTAGAGTTCCTCATTGAACAAAAGCTTCAATCCGAGCAGGGGTCATCCAATAACATCAGCAACGAGATCACTGCTGCTCAAGCTGAGCTAGAGTCAGTGAGACGCCGTGTTCAAGAGAAGAAGGCGGAAGAGATGGCTGTACGCGATAATGCGGCGAGGTTGCTTACGCTTCAAAACGAATTGAAGGATCTCAACTTGCGCAGGAAGATGCTGAGTCAAAATTATGATGCTCTCAAGGACAAACAGAAATCTCACTCACGGTCCCTTGATGCGACTCGTCGAAAGATTCGCTCTGAAATCCTAATGGATGCCGATGTCATTTGCAGCACATTGTCAGGTGCTGGTCAGGACATCCTCGAACCGCTGGAATTTGAAATGATTGTCATCGATGAGGCAGCTCAATCGATCGAACTCAGTTCGTTGATACCTTTAAGGCATAATTGCAAAAGGTGCATCATGGTCGGCGGTAAGTGATGGACAGTAAGTCGCATGGAAATACTGAATCTCGTTTAGATCCCCAACAATTACCTCCCACAGTGTTGTCGCAAGAAGTGAGCAGTAATAGCACTGTGGTCACTTCTGACACTCACAGTACCTTGTCCGTAGGCATCCCGATTCAACTACAACCAGTCCTTGTTTGTTCGCCTCCAGCGACAACATCCCGATGTTGTTCAATTCTTGAGGTAAGGATCACTACGCCGGAAGTGAATGTTGGGCTGACAGACGGTGAAGAGTACAGTATCGCATGCATCCCCATATCAGCCAACTTCCGAGTCGCCTCTTTTACGGAGGCCAGCTTGTGGACGGTCCCAACATGGCAACCAAGACGCAACAGCCATGGCATTCACATGAGAAATTCGGGACGTATCGATTCTACAACGTCAACAAGGGTCGAGAAGAAACAACGCCAAGTCAATCTTTGAGGAACGTAGCTGAGGCTCACACGGCAGTTGCATTGTTCCAGGCCCTTAGTCGGGAATTCTCAACAATTGATCTCGATCGTCGAGTTGGAGTCGTATCAATGTACAGTGCCCAAGTCGCTGAGCTACGCCGTGCATTTATGTCGCGTTTTGGAGAAAATATCGTGGACAGGGTAACCTTTCACACAGTGGATGGCTTTCAAGGCCAAGAGAAAGATATTATCATCTTGTCCTGTGTTCGCGCAGGCCCCGGCCTGCAGAATGTTGGGTTTCTAGCAGGTGCGAACACCCCTGCTTTCTATGACCACGTTTCATCTCCTTTCAGATACTCGGCGGATGAACGTCTCATTAACCCGTGCAAAGTCGTCCTTGTTTATTTTAGGAAACGCCGCTACCCTCGAGAGAAGCAACCAGACTTGGGGGGACATCGTTCGTGATTCACGAACAAGAAATCTCCTAACCGATGTAAGTCGGCTTTCACAACTCTTCCCTTTTGACATGATCGACACCCGAAAACAGGCAGACCCGGACTATTTCACGACGCAATCGCATCTGCCACGAGTTGCCATTTCGGCGAAAGTCCCAAAAGCCGCGCCAATCCCACTCCCAGCCGTGCCTGACAACCTCCTCACTCCTCGTCAACTCACGAAAACCGATCAACGCTTACCCCCTTCACAAACTGCCAATACATTGCTTCCTCGACGCCCCGATGCTCCACAGGGAGTTCCCATTGTGAAGAATGGCGATTGGAACGTCACAGAAGATACTGGCCAAAAACGTCCTTTCAGAGATGAGCCGATTGAAACGTCGTCGCCTTCTGACACCATTCCAGCGAAGCCTCCCGAGCCTATTCGGCGTCCTCTAGTCAAACGGCCCAAACAACCTGCAAATATTTTCATCCCCAAGGCACCCAAGCTGAACAAGGTACAATAGCAGAGAGTGACATTGTTCAAGCACTGATATCCTCCTAGCCTCCAGGCTGACCACGGCGCATTTACGTCATCTACAATGTACCATACTGTACGCCATCTCGGCATATTCAAGCCTCAACTGGAAGCAGCCTGAGGATGGAGAGCTACCTCATCCGTTTACATGCAACCTAGGCGTATGAGAGATCTGGCTGCGACCAGATTGTAGAGCATCTGAACCATATCGCATACATGGCTTGTCCTGGTAACTACCCTCGGATTTTCATTGTGTGGACCCGGATACAGTACATCGCAATGCATTCCACCCTCAGACCCATGAGGGTATCCAGAGCGCCCTTGAATCTGAGGCGGCCAACAGTGATGTGGCAGCAAATGGCGAGCCATTCATGCTCAAAAATTGCTGTTCGATCTCCAACGAGACTCTTCTGCGTCGATTCTACTTGGATATTATGGACTCTGCAAAGCCACCGCTGGCAGCTCCCAACCTGAAGGACCAAATTTTGGGACAACCATCATGGTACCCGATGCATTCTTGAATGGCTTAGAGAACGTGCACATTGACGGTTTCCCCAGAGTTGACAGCCAGTTAGGGTTGATAACGGTCACGCCTAGATTGGCTGAGTTGGAACAAGGGATTCGATAGGAGGAAAGGCTGACCTTTGAGCCAAACTTGGGATGAGCGCACTACTTCGTGGAAAGCGATGTACTCTGGAGGCGTCGCATGCGCGAGGACCGAAGAAGGATGGATAAACACATCCTCCTCTATGCCTACTGCCTTGTATGGCACACCTCTCGAGGTTGCATATTGTGCACCGGTGGAAGATTCGACGCGGTCTTTCCGAACGGCCACTTGATCGATGAAACCTGCGGTGATAAGTTGCCTCAAAATTTTAAGCTATACCCACCTGTCAGCAAGACATGATTTGACCAGACTGTTCATGATACCTGGAGGTCACTCGGCGGTCTGAGATTTGGGATAAACCCAGCGTCTACTTCAGGGAAATTTGCTCTAACTATGTTGCTGATTTGTATTCGTAGCTTGCGTATCTCTTCCATAGCCTGCCGGATCCTTGTCAATAACGTAAACCACCAACACACACCACAGGAATACCTTTGAGCGCACAAAATGTTCATCACAGAATTGATGGGTACCACCAGCGGTTTCGTAGGCTCCGACTACAGAGAGCAGACGGAAGACATCACTCGAATAATTTCCCAAGGAAGCATGTGTCTGAAGATATAGTGAATGGAACGAAGTCAATCAAGCTAATCTGAGATGGTGGTCGAACTTACGTTCTGCGACTGGAAGAACGCCTTCCGTCGAAGTCTGGAGGCATCCTTCACATTCCGTGGTACGTTGTCGTGGTCATCGTCATCATCATCTGATACACGCTCATCGTTCTGGAGGGCTTCTTCATGGAGAAAGGGATTCCCAATTGAAAGGGCGGATACAATGGCGATCACATATGGCAAGCATCCATGTTGTCGACCGGTAACAATCATTTTCGAGAACCGCGGAGACAAGGGAAACAACGACATGACCCTGCCCAAGTCAGTGATTTGGCCTCCGATGGTCGATATGCTGCCAGCCGAAGACATCGTAAGCGCACCGAGATGAGTCAAGGTAGTTTCTGCCTTTTCTAATGTCTGGCGATCGGGTGGGGTTGGGAAAGGGAAATTGACCACGGTGTCGATGTTTAGACTCTTCATCTGTAAAATGATCCCTTCGATGGGCATCCGGAGAATTTCAGGTCTCGAGAACGCCTCAAAGTGATGTTCAAATAGAGCGGATGAATAGAGCCTGTAGCAGTGTCCGGGTCCAGTCCGTCCCGCACGACCTGCGCGTTGTGCAGCCGATGCTTTTGACGTCCAGGAAATTTGAAAGGCTTGTATGCCATTTGTAGTGTCGTACCTCCTCTGATAACGAACGGAATACAGCGGACTGGAAGAGCGTTTGTCAAATTGGATCCTCACCTCCTTGGCTCTTCCGCTGTCTACCACATATCGAATCCCCGGTATCGTTAATGATGTCTCAGCAATGTTTGTAGACACGACGACCAGTCGGAATCCCGGTGGCGGAGGCTGGAACACTCGCATTTGCTTGTCACTGGGTAGGAGAGAATACAGAGGGACGATATGCATCGGAGCTGATTCCCGTGTTATGATCTGTGCATATACGAGAGTCAACACGAAGCACTTACAATCGCTCTCGCTATTATCGATGCCCAACTCATTATCTAGGTCATCATCATCACTGTCCAACGCATCGGGATCTTCATCGACGTTGTCGTCGACGTCCGCTGCCAAATCATCCTGCGCTGCAACGCCCAGGTCACATTCTTCTGGTTCGGCGTCCACTAGTGACAGATCAATAACCTGTTCTACCGCTGAATGAACCATGACACACCCTGTGACGAAATCACCAGAACATCCTTGGATGTCTCATCGCTCGGTACGGAGCGCCACGTTTGAAGACCTTTCTTCCTCCTACCTTCGAGTGATCTTCGCCCGTATTTGGCTTCTAGTTTTCGACACACACCAGTGATTTCGTTCTGCCCTGTGAGAAATATGAGGATGCCTCCCGGAGGCAAGCGGGCATGGATCTTGCACGCTTTCCGAATAGCCTCAGTAACATAGTCGGATGCTGTACGACGGTTGAAGTGGATTGTAACGGGATGCTGTCTGGCAGAGATGTTGATAACAGGTGGCGGAGAAGCGAAAAGGGTCGTGTTTTGGGTGAATTCGTCGATGCGCAATGTCGCAGACATGATGATTAATCGTAAGGGCTAGAGGTGGGTCCCTTTGTCAACATTTTATGGCGTCCGATAGGAGGCACATACCTTAGCACCTTCCTGCCCTTCTAACCAGAACTTTTCTCTTAGCTTGACAACACGGCTCAAAACTCCAATCAGGATATCCGTGTTGATGCTCCTCTCGTGAGCCTCGTCGATGATGATCACAGAATACTTACTCAGCAGAAGGTCCGTGGATAGCTCACGCAAAAGTACACCATCTGTCATGAACTTGATAGATGTCTTTGGGGAGACAGTCGCATCGTAGCGTATCTGGTACGAGACTCGAGAAGATGCCAAAGAGAGTTCATGACCGACACGAACTGCCATCGACATCGCAGCGACACGACGAGGCTGAGTTATACCTATCATTCCGGGATTATCTATCCAGAGTCATTTATTGGTCACCTTCAACACAACAAAAAAAAATTGGAACACACCACTCCCGGGATGACCATAGCCAGCCTCGAAAAGAAATTGAGGAACCTGTGTTGTCTTTCCACTTCCTGTCTCGCCGCATATAAGCACGACTGGGTTCAACAGAACGGCTTCCATGATCTGTTGTTCCTCCGTCACAATTGGAAGTAGCAATCTTGCCTCCTCTACGTCGGGAGGACGAGAAACACGGACGGAGTTCTTGCTCGACTGTTGACCAGAGAGCGCCGAGTCTCGCATACGCTGTGCAAATGATGTTGATGGTAGCTCGATGTCTTCCCCAAGCGGGCCGCGCATTTCTCTCGGTTTAGATGGATTCCCCTCGACCTTGCGTTTTTTCGATGGGGGTGGTAATGATGGTGCTACTTCATCCGTGGTCTGAGAATCGTTCAATGTATCTGGGACAGCAACGTAGCCTTTCGCTGCGCTCAGTTGCTTGAGGGCCCAATCCTTGAAACCAAGTTTCGGCTTTGATGGAGGGGTTGGTTCGACACCCTCGGAGTCCACTTCATTCGTTGCGCCGTCTGCAGGGTCACTGCTGGAGGCCTCCTCCGAGTCATATGCAGAATCAGAACTGTCGAATGATGTGTCTGACTGGTCATCCGTTCGATTGATTGGGGCCTGCTGCCGCTTGTGCGTCCAACTCCGGAAAACTGTCTAGGGGCGTGGAGGTAAGCATTCCGGAGAATCATGAATGTCCTGACCTGCTTTCCTTTGCTATTCATAGCCGATGTTTTTGGCGCTACAACTGATCCATCTGCATTCCTACGAAGCGCAGACCCGACAACGGCGGGCGACTGTGTAGAGAAATCGGCAGTGGAATTCGGAACGCTGGAATGTTTGACGTCCATGGCGGTCATCATATCGTCGTCGGTTGAAGGGTCTGCATGCTGATCCTCATCTTCACCTTCCATGTCTGAATGCTCTGGTGTATCGAGACGCTCTCCTCCGCGTTTACGCTTGCCAGTTCGGCCTCTGAGGGCTTGTCGGACTTCCTTATCTTCCATCTTTTGCAACCTGTCCTTGTTCGTTAACGCAGTGGCAGTCCCGAGAGTTGCTGACGATTGCAGCACGAGCGTGGAAGGTATCTCTGCTTGGCTTTCCCTGCTTCACCTCAGTCAGCTGTATGGGGCATCAAAGCTGAATTGCTCACGAAAGTTTCTGGAGTATCGCGACTCGCTCGTCTTTCTTGAGCTTTTTATCCTGTAAAACTGGTAATGAACAGATACGTCGCGTAATGAATGAAATTTCTTACAATATACTTGTCAAGTCGCTTTTTCCGTTTACTCGTCATCTTGGAATCCGAAGCTGCAATGAGCTGAAAGTGAACAGCGAGGGATTCAGTGCTAATGCGATTTACAATGTACTAGCGACACACCTCCTGCTTGAGCCGCTCTCTTTTATCGTCGGCCTTTTGCTCCTTCGTCCTTGGTACATGAATTGAGACATTAGGATCGAGGTGAGGTTCGACGTCGAAATCATTTGAATGGTTTTGCTTCTTCACAGTAGAGCTTGACTGACGCGCTTTGGCATTGTACCGAACACCGTGACGAGAACGGTTCATACGTCGTTCAAGTTTGAAAATGTAAAAGTTGCGGTTTGCAAATTGAATAGCTAGTCATTTTCCTACGTCTGCTCTAGATACGGTCGGATACTGGATTCGATTTTTCACGGTCAGTCACGCCTTGCCGTTGATGTGGATCTCTTTGATCTGAATCTCCTCATCTCCTCCAGCCCTCCTCACACGACGGCCTTGCACTCCTTTTCTCAGCCGATCGAGGACAGGCACCGTCATCTCCCACGACAGACAGGCGTCTGTGATCGATTGACCATACACAAGCCCAGCTGGACCGGACGCGGTAAGATCCTGGCGACCTTCCACTAGATTCGACTCGATCATAACACCCATGATGAAATCACCGGTATCGCCAGACTCAAGTTGCCGCGCCTTGAAATGAAAGCCATTGTGAGAACTCTATTGAGAAAAAAAAGCTACAATGACGTGTAGAGAACTCACAATGTCCTCTCCAACTTCGATTTGCTTACGGTGTTGTTTGCAGCTATTGCCGTGGCTGCAGTCGATCTGGCAAAACAATGAACTTGGCCGAATGAATGCAGAAGACCTTGATGCTGCTTACCATCAACTTCTGCGGCAGTCCGGCTTTGCCGATCTTCTCAGCATATTCGCGTACGTACTCCGCAGCGTAGTTAGGACCTTTTCCACCACCGCGGAGAATAACGTGTACGTCAGGGTTACCCTGCCATTGTGAGTGCGGCATATCAGCCACATTCCCATCCGAAGATGCAACGTGTGCTTCACCGTAGTCTCAACGATGCTGCTCAGGCCTTCTTTTCCAACACTGAGAAAGACGTGGCCCGATCTAGCTGCACGACAAGCATCAATAGCGATGCCGACGCTGCCGTCAGTCGAATTTTTAAAGCCGGTTGGCATTGACAAGGCAGAAGCAAGCTCTCGGTGCACTTGTGATTCCGTGGTGCGAGCACCGATCGCTCCCCAGGCGACAAGATCTGCGGTATATTGCGGAGTTATCGTGTCCAAGAACTCGCATCCGACCGGAAGGCCGAGTTTGGTGATGTCCAGAACTTTGAAAAATTTCCGCGAACGGTGAATTGATTGAATGCGTAACAAGACGTTACTCACGAAGAGACCGAGCGATGCGGAGACCTTTGTTTATTTGGAACGAGTTATTAAGGTCTGGATCGTTGATGAGACCTTTCCATCCGACGGTCGTGCGAGGTTTCTCGAAGTAGACGCGCATCACAATGAAAAGATCTTTTTCGGCTTCGTCGGCGTAAGCTTTGAGCTGCTTCGCGTAAGCCATCGCTGCCTCGGCATTATGTACTGAGCAAGGCCTGAGACGAGGTGAACTCAGGACTCGGGGATAAGAAAAAAAAAGTGATACCCAACGACGACCATGACTCGGTCGTCCTCTCCCCTCAGAATCTTTTCTGCTTGCATACGACCGCGAAGGACGGTATTAGCGGCAAGAAAGGTCCTTTGCGATCACGATCAGATTGAATCGATGCGAGCAAAGTGGGGTTTTGCATACAACGGCAGGTCTTCCTGCAAAATTTGGGGTGGTATGAGCGGTCTTGTCGACCTGACCCTGCTGTTCTCGAGACGAGCAAGGGCCTCCTTGAAGGGCATAGTCATATTGAGATGGAGCACTGGAAGAGAAAAAGAAATGGGTGAGAAATGGGGGAGAAGAATGGGGATCACCCACTCGCTTTTTATGTGCAAGTTTTGCCTTCGAGCCTTCGATAAACGTGGCCGACCGACCGGTATTGAAGCCGGGCAACTCGCAGCTTTTCTGACCTGTGGAGTTGAAGCACGTGGCTTGAAA
>CEMM01322346.1:69611-104900 GCA_900068975.1 Hygrocybe conica | reverse complement strand
TTGAACGGAACATTGTCGGCTCGGATGGGGTTTGAAGGGGAAGGGAGAGAGGAGAGTGAGAGGGAGTGATGGGAGAAGGCAACTGTGGGTTTGTAGTTGGTTGAATGAAGAGATTCGAGAGAGACTCTGTGATGGAAAGGGATGTTGATGGGATTGAATTGAGGAGGAATACGGATGGGATGTCGTTGTGAGGCCAAATGTCACCGAGAGTCCTTACCGCTTGGTCTATATTTTGTAAGAAGGAAAGATATCGTGTTGAGGAGAAGAAGAGACTAACCGACGAGAGAGAGGATATACTTATTTTTGTGTTGAGAGGTTGAAATTGAAGGGGTATTGATAATAAAAGGAGAACGAGACAACTGAGAGTAGGGTTGCCAACGCAAACGATTGCGAGGAAGGTGAGACGACCTTGCAAAAGAGTGCATAGCTGAGAAGAGAGATTATCGCACTGAATACATCCTTTGACTCTGACCATCCAAGTCGAACGCTGACTTGGACAGTACTTTTACAAATATGTACAAATACCGCGAGTCATGTCTTCTCATTAGGACCCCGGATACCACCGGTTCCGTATTAGATACATAGATAGTCGGTCTTAGCGGACCTGTGATAGCGTGCTGCTGCTAGTGGCGGGATAGAAGCACAGCGTTGAGATCTGAGAAGCAGAAGCAAGAAGCACTTACCGTACTTACAATACTTACCTTACATGTACTTACCCCCCTACAGTAAACAGCATATATCCAACTAACACCGCCAAGACTCTCCGCATGACAACCAGTCTCTCTTTCTCTTGCCATGAAGACATCCAACTTTATTCTGGCATTATTTCCCCTCTTCATCGCTGCAGCCAGCGCAGCAAACATCCATCACGCGAGGCACATTCACCGTGATCTCACTCCCAATCTGAACACTCTTTCAAGGCGATGCGCTAGACGTCCAACCGTACCTGTTCGTATTTTTTTTCCCCCTCTCCTCTCTGTCGTCCTCTCATTCTCATCCGTACCAGAACGTCGCTACTGCTTCCGGTGCTGCCTCCACTCCCTCCTCGTCTGCTGCTGCCTCTACAACAACCGCTCCCGCTCCCCCTGCCAACGCACCTCCCCCTGGTGGTGCAGGCGCATATGGGTACTCTTTTTTTTTCTTTCGCTTTTCTTGTATCTAAGCCCACCCTTCCACAGCCTTACCGGAAATTGTGGTAACTCTGGTGCGACAGGTGAGTCCCTTTCTTTTTCCAACACGTCCCTGTTCTCAAATACAACCAGGCCAAATTACCGCAACATCTGGTCCCAACGGTGCCATCGGCTGGTTGAACTGTGGTATCGACGGCGCTGGATGGAACCCTCCCTATCTCTCCGTCGCCAACCTCCACGCAGTCGAGCTCGGTTGGGCCGTTACCCAGCCAGGAAGTCCTTTCGGTAACTGTGCTCCCTTCATCTGGTTGTTCCAGACCTATGGCAATCAATTCGGCAGTCAGTTCCCATCTAAATCATCTTTATATCCTCCCTCACACTTCTTCTAGTTCCCCCCATTCTTCTCGCCTCTTTTGCCATGCAGGAAAGTTCTTGCCGACAGGACGCCGTAGGTGGAGGCGGTGAACAAGGACTCATGCAGTTGACCGTTGAAAAATGCGGTGGTGCTCCAAATGGCTACTGCAGGGACCCAGTACGTTCCTGCCAACCTAACCCATCCATCCCCACAATCTGACGTGCTGCCGTCCAGGACTTCAATATCCGCACCGGCGCTCGTTACTTCAGGCAGACCCTCGACGAATGCGGCGGAAACGTCGTCCTCGCTATCGGCAGGTACAATGGCTGGCATCCTGGTTTGACCTACGTGCGTACCTCGTTTCTGACAACTGCCTGACAACAGCGCTTATTACTGCGATTAGGGTGAAGCCACCGCTGCCAGATGGTCCGGTTGCTGCAGATGCCAGAACAACCTCGACTAGTGCGTCAATCAGATCCGATCCAATTTAATCTCGCTAATCACCCCTGCTCCATAGCTTGCACCAATTCCTCAACGGCTGGTGCCAGAACGTCGACGCGTCGGGCCTCGGCATCTACTTCAACCTTGCCGTGTGCGGTTAACCCAACTAATTGACTCCTCCCCACACACTCGTTTATACCACACCCTCTAACGGACATGTGTAGTCTTTGCTCCTTTTTTTTTACTGGGAGAGCGATCTTTTTGTCCCGTAGTATACCCTTGACCGTCTCGACGACGCGCGCAATAATTACGTAATTATCCACCATGACCGACTCTCCCGCGCCTCTCTCGTTGAGCGAAATGCCCCAGGTCTCGGACGAGAACAGGGACCGTGCGGCAAAGATCAAGCAGGATGCAAACAAGGCATTCACCAGTGCGATGGCCTTTATTCTCTTACCGACAATATAACTCACGTCGTGTGCAGGTCATACCTTTCCCGCTGCTGAGCAGTTATACACCGAGGCGATCGACCTGAATCCGACGGATCCTACCTTGTGGTGCAACCGCGCATATGCCCGGATGAAACTCGAACAGTTTGGATATGCTCTTAATGATGCGTGTGAGCACCTTTCGTTTTTAATTTGTGCTTTTCGTGATCCTGACCGCCCTTCTGTCCAGCTCAAGCTATACAGTTGGATCCGAAATATTCAAAAGCGTATTACCGGTCCGTAGTTTATAAAAATCGTGCCACCTCGCGTTTGTTCGATCTCGTGCTCCAGTCGCGCGACGTGCTATCTCCAGATCCTCAAGCCTCAGCTCGCCGTAGCTGATCTCCGGCGTGTCATCAATCTCGAGCCCAAAAACGAACTCGTAAAGAGCCAGCTTGCCGCGACCCAGAAGCTCATCCGCAAGCTCGAGTTTGAAAAGGTGAGTGAGTGGAGAGGCGCGTGTACGCGCGAGTCGATTGTGATTCGTTGTAGGCTATTGAAAGGGAAGGCGAAAAGAGCGCTGTCGTTCGCTGCGAGGAGATCATCGCCGAAGGTTTGGCGGAAGCTTTTTTGCCTCATTTTTGTTTACGACCTCATCCAAAAGCCCTGGTCCAGGTCAATGCTTGGTCGAGACCGGCTACAAAGGTCCCAAGCTCGAGAGTTTGGAGGGAGGCCTTTTTGGGATAACACAGCAGTTTGTCACAGACATGATCGCGTGGTTCAAAGACGGCCATTCGCTTCCCCGGCGGTATGTGTGGGAAATCGTTTTGGGGGCTCACCGGCATTTCGTGGCGGAAGAAAGTTTGGTGCAGCTCGATCTGGAACAGGGCATGTCGTGCGATGTTATCGGTCAGTCGTGACTCGACTCAACCATTGTCGGCCCTGCACTGACGTGTGTGGCGTTGTAGGCGACGTTCACGGTGGGTCCCATCCGGAACCGATCATCATTGAGCGGGTTTGGCTGATTGTGGTCTGCTGCCGCTGCTGCGGATGACAGGCCAATTTTACGACATGATTCACATGCTCGGGTTGACTGGTATGCCTGGGGCTAAGCACTGCCTGCTGATGAACGGGGACCTCGTCGACCGGGGATCGTGGTCCGTCGAAGTCATCCTGACCGCTTTTGCATTAAAATGTACGTCAGCCCATTGTCTGACACGCATACGGCCATCTAATTTATCGCGTAGGGTTGTACCCTAACCGGATGTACATCAATCGGGGAAACCATGAAGCCAAGGACATGAACAGCAGTTATGGATTCGAAGGCGAAGTCAAACACAAGCACGGAGAGCAGACGTACAAGGTCCGCCCGACCTTTTGTGTATGTGTGTGTGGGTGTACGCGATCATTGATTCGACTAGCTTTTTGCCCATGTTTTCACAACGTGTGAGATCGAGTCATTTAGCTCCCGAAACCGGTTGATGCTTTTGTTGTTGCAGTGCCGTTGGCGACCTTGGTCTCGGCAACGAAACCGCCCAAATCAGCTCCACCAAAGACCATTCTGTCGCCCACCGGGTGCAAACGGTTCTTCGTCGTCCATGGCGGACTGTTTAGCAAGGACGACGTGACTCTCGAAGACGTCCGGAAGATTGAACGAATCGGGCGCCAGCCAGGTCAGACTGGGACCATGTGTGAGGCACGTTCATTGCCGTACTTTTGTCCCTTTTTTGTTTCGGGTGCTGTGAGCTTTGTTGTTGTAGTTGCTCTGGACCGATCCTCAGGTCAAGCCCGGACGCGGGCCTAGCAAACGGGTACGAGATTTCTTTTCTTCTTCTCATTTGACAACCGTTCCCATGTCGCACCTAGGGTGTCGGGCTTGCATTTGGACCTGACGTGACATGGAGATGGTGTTCGCTGAACAACGTAACGGGCATCATTCGAAGTCACGAAGTTCGSCAAGGTAAGTGTTGGCGATATGACAATGGCWCGTCCCGTCGTTGAGACCTGGCCTTCACAGCTGGATATGAAATAGAGCACGACGGCCTCTGCACCACAGTACGAGTTTCTTATTTGGTGTGCCATCGCTGCGCGCTCAACTGGTTCTCAAGGTATTCTCGGCGCCTAATTATGTGGATCAAAGCGGAAACAAGGCTGCATTTGTTGGTCCTTTCATTTGTCTTTAAGTGGCTTGGGCATTCTGAGCGCGTTCTGGCAGATTCGGATTGACGATGCTGGAGAAAGGGAGTACGTGCAGTTCGATGCCTCTCCCCATCCGCCAAAGAGACCTATGGCGTATGCGATGGGTGGCGGCATGGGCAGTTTAGCGAGTTTGCTGAGCTAGAGTATGCATTTTTTTTATCGTGGGAATAATTTTTTGGTACACACTCCCTTTCGACGAGATGGACAAAACCAAGTCAAAGCTGGCCGCGTTCTTTGACAACGACGACGAAGAGACTGCGTTCCCAGTGCGACGAATAACCGTCTTTCTTTTGCTGTCGAGTTCTGTGCGAAGCTCATGCGTGTTTTGCCGCTAGCAAAAGCCAGTCGACGACCAGAAGCTGTCGCAGTACACACAGGGCACCGCGAAAAAGTCGCGAAGGGAGAAGGAGCGCGAGGCTGCGGAAGCGAGGAAGAAGGAGGAGGAGGAGAATGCGGCGAGGGCGTATGCTGAGTTTCTGGACGAGTTTGAGGGGGAAGGAACGAGCAGGCGGAGGACGGGTTCTGGGTTCGTGAGGGCATCGGGAGACGGAGGAGGGTCGGGGACAACGTCTGCATCGGTACTGTATCAGGGTTCGAGATCGGTGCGTTCCTCTTTTTGCTTTCTTTTCTTTTCGTGGTGTTGGTTCATGGGGACTGCGTATGTTAGAATGCGCGTGAGGGAGGTGGGCATCACCAGCCCAACATAAGGCTGCCGTCTCCACCGCAAACCAGTGCACCCAAGCCTAAGGGGAAGCGGGCGATGGATGCGTTTCTGGAGGAAATCAAAAGGTGCGCCATTGTAGTCCATCATTGCATCCAGACGTGGTCTGTTCATTGACGTTTTTGCGTGCTAGGGACCAAGCTGAGCGTGAGGCGAGGTATGCTAGACATTGTGAGCTTTCTCTCTCTGATATTTAGGCTTTCGATGATGACTGACTACTCTAGCACACGCGAGATCGGTCACTGCAATGGCTGGTACGCTAAACATGTTGCTTCCACACGACGAACGATCAACTCACGAAACCTCGTTGTAGCGTACGAGGGCCAGAGCGGGAGCAAAGACCGTGGAGATCCAGAGGTCGGAGCAATTGTCGGCCTGTCATTCTCGGGGGAGACGTTGACGAGTTCCTATCCAGACCTCAAATCTCTTCGTCGCCAATCTCCCACCGCATGTCACTGAACAGAGTCTGGGATACTTCTTTGCGCGTTGTGGACCTGTGGGATCGGTAAGCTCTCGCCTCACAGGCTCCTCTCCTTTTTTTCTCAGCTATTCTTAGGTCAAGATAATGTGGCCACGCGGGGAGGGCGCAGGTCCCGGGGGCGATATGACCGCGTCCCGTCGGACGAAGAGCTCGGGTCTGAGCGGTTTCGTGTCGTTTATGAAGCGCCGAGACGCGGAAGACGCGCTTCGTGAATACGACGGGTATGACTGGGGCGGGTGCGTTCTTCGTGTGGGATGGAGCAAAGCCATACCCGTTGCAGCAAAACCACTTTATGGTGGGCTCTTCTCTTGTTGATTGCGTCACACACACATCATGGGTCCCGTAGTTGCTTCAAAGACGTGGGAGCGGCCCGGGGAGGGTCATCATAGTCCAAGTCCGAGTCGAAGTCGATCGCCTCCATCAGGCGCACGACATCGATCGCGATCTCCCCCGCGGCGTGAAGAAGGCCGATACCGCTCCTCTCATCGATCGCGCAGCCGCTCGTGGAGCAGAAGCAGGAGTCGTTCACCGCCCCGGCGCAGGCGACAACGCCGGTCCCGCAGCCGGTCTCGTCGCCGATACGACAGTAGCAGTCGATCGCCTCATCGGCATCGCTCACCCAGTCCTCGTCGTCGAAGGCACAACGAGGAGGAGGAGACGGTGACGGACACGTTCATTCGTGCGGTTGCTGCGGAAGTCAAGGGGCTTGGGTCGACCTACGAAAATAGCTTGCGCGAGCGCGAGCAGGGGAATCCAAAGTATGCGTTCATGCTTCACAAGGATGTAAGCGGACGCCAGTCACCACACTCTCCTCGGTCTGACGACGCGGTGTTTAGCATCGTCGGCACGTGTACTATAAAGGCCTCGTTGGAAGTGAAGAGAATCTTGACCCGGAATTCGATGATGAGGTGAGGTTCAAGTATTCTGTGTCCTGTGTTTCTCACACTCGTACATTAATTTCCAGGGATACAACTCGGTGTATTCTACAGACTCTGCCGAAGATTCGGAGAGGGAACATACTCGCAAGTCTGCACTGGGAAAACTGGCGCGCAGAAGGTTCGAAGCTATGCTTCGCTCCTTGACAGGGAGAAGAGGTGAATTGGCCAGGTGCATGGCTTTCAGCCTGGAG
This sequence comes from Hygrocybe conica, assembly GCA_900068975.1. Lineage (NCBI taxonomy): Eukaryota > Fungi > Basidiomycota > Agaricomycetes > Agaricales > Hygrophoraceae > Hygrocybe > Hygrocybe conica. Next base: position 98,016 of record CEMM01322346.1, on the reverse strand, counting down.
CACGCTGAAGCGGCAGCCGAAGTATGTCCTCTCTGATACCCTTTCTTTCAATTTTCGATGACCATCTGATCCAGGTTTCCGATATAATCGTCGCCTCCCTGCTTGTGGAAGGGACTGCCGTACCTCGCAAAGTCGCCCGATTACATCTCATCTGCGACATTCTCCACAACTCGGCCGCCTCGGTACCAAGCGCCTGGAAGTTCCGTCAAGAGTTCCAGGCCCGTCTGGGAATCGTCTTTGACCACATGTCCAACATCTACCATTCGTTCCCCGGCCGGATCACGGCAGAGACATTCAAGAAGCAGATCACGACCGTGGTCGATATATGGGAAGACTGGATTGTGTTCCCACCTGACTTCACGATGGAGCTCAGGGAACGGTTAGACGGGACGCTGATGGGCGCAAACAAACGTCAGGTGGAAGTGGATGTCATGGGTGAGGAGGCTCGACCGGTCGCCGAGGCTCAGGCGCCCCGGTTCAAGATGAGTTCGTTCAAGCCCGCGACGGCAACTGCCCATGGAGATGGCGAGCCGATGGACCAAGGTAGCGATGATGACATCGATGGTGTGCCTTTACCTGTGGAGGATGGGAAGCCAATAGAGGGTGATATTGACGGCGTTCCGATCGATGACGATATAGACGGCGTTCCGATCGACGACAAAGACAACGTCGACGGAGAACCTATGGACGACATTGACGGTGAACCGATGGACGACATCGACGGTGAACCGATGGAGGAAGGCGATAGCGTTGACGGCACACATGTTGACACCTAGTTCAACCTCTCAAGTACTCTGTTGTGTCACGTAGAAAGCACGATTCCAAAAGCATTTGCATTAATCCTTCCTTAGTTTGTTAAGTGAATTCTTTACATAGATCAGTCGTGACGAGAGCGAGGAGAGCGGTTGGAGGCCATCTTGAGTATGGCGTCTTTTGCCGAGGCGATGGCAACCTCGTCGCCTGGATCCCAGACGGTCGAATGAACAACGAGAACGGAAACCAGCAAGGTGTGCAGAACACGCACCAATGATGACAATTGTATTGTTCTCCCTGCTCACCGTGATATCAGCTCCAGTCAAGGCGCGAAGTCGGGCAACGTTGGCGCCTTTCGTGCCCACGATCCTCGGGAACATGGATCGATCGGGTAAGGTGAGGAAACCAGCATGCGTCATGCTCTGCGCATGCGCAATGGCGTCTTCGATGGCCTTCTTGGCCCGCTCCAAGGAAGTTTCGTCGCGAGCCTTGAGCGTCCACTCAGAATCACCTTCCTCGGGGTCTTGGTAGTTCTCAGCGACACGCCACTGAGCCTCGATTTCTCCCACGCCATTCTCGGCATCGTCGATGCGGGCTGTGAGTGCCGCTGGCGTCGAAGGAGTAGGCGGTGTCGGCACGGCCGACTTTGCAGGGTGGATAGATTGATCGACTTGAACACCGAATGACCGAAGGTTGCGGAAAAAGGAGCCTTGCTGAGAAATGACGTGATGGTACTTCAGGGGAACAGACACGGTCGCGGTCAGCAGCTCGGCAGCTGCAGGCTTGACCTGGCTCTGTTGGAGATGAAATCAGCAAGGAGGTCTAGAAGGAGGTAAATTTAGTTGACTTTGAGCTCCTCGATGGCAGCCAAACAAGCACGATGAGGTCCTGTAATCTTGACAATGTTTGCAGGATCTGCCCCACTCAGCTCCTCGGCATTTTGAGGCTCTCCGAACTGGAAGTACGAACGGGATCCAGGGAATTGAATTTGTGCGCCGGATCGAGATTGAAGGTCGTTCAGATGTTGGCCACCTCTTCCGATAAGTGCTCGGTGTTGTACAGCTGGGATCTCAACCGCCAGAACTACGCGATCACGCAGGGGAGCTACGGCTTTTTCAAGCTCGGCCTTGAGTTTGTTGACAACCTTGGGTTCACCGCGAAGGCGTACTTCATCGGATGGTTCGCCTTGTCGTGGGCTGAACAATGCTGTTCAGCGAACTTTTTCCGATGTAGTGTGATGTTACCCACAATCGAATCAGACCCGCCTGGGATTTGGGCTCAGATGGGCCACCAGCACGAGCAATGAGGTCCTTCAAGCCCTGACCCCCAGCACCAATCAAGTTACGGTGGTATTTGTTCTCAATCATTACAGTCACCGTGATCTCTTCAGCTACCTGGCTGGAGATCGCAAGGATTGCCGCTTTCGCGGCTGCAATTGCTTCCTTGCTTCCGCGAGCGGTAACCGTGGTGGGAGCACCGTCATCGGCACCCTTGTCGATGTCGATCTGCGCTCCAGTGGCGTCCTTGATGTCGTTGATGGACGAACCGCCCTTCCCAAGGATACGAGCGACAGACCGGGTGGGTACAGTGAATTTGATGACATTGTTAGAGTCCTTCTCGATCTCAAGGGCCTTCACGATTGATGAGCCAGGCATTGCCCTCAAAAGACATGATTTCACACACCTCGAGTAAGTCGGCCTTGGCAGCAGCGACACCCTTCTTGCCACCTTTGATGAGAACCTCGTCGGGCTTCAATTGCTCCCGAGTCCTGCCCTCGCCATTTTCTGTCGATTGACGAGGGAACGTCACTTTGACGGAGTACCTCTCCTCCAGACGGATAGCATATCTGCCATTCTGCCCGATGAGGGAGGAATGATACTGGTGAGGTATCTTGAGAACTTCAGAAGTCTCGTCGGCCTTACGAATTGATCAGTCATCAGCGTGACAGGGCAGAACAAAGCAGTATGTACCAATCGCTCAAGCTGGGCTTGAATTCGTTTCTTGGCCTCCTCCACATTTTCCTTGCGACCGATGATCTTTACGAATGGTGAGCATCAAGAAATACTTGTTGCGGTTTCACAATGTATACCTTGACCTTGGACTTGAGATGCACTGCCTTCTTCTTCTTGCCAACCTCCTTCTCCTTCTCGTCCGTGTCATCCGAAACGTCGACTTTGACGCCCAATTGATCCCGCAACTTGTTGATGCCGGAGCCTTGAGCACCAACGATGCGCCCGACGAACTCTCGGTCGATATCGAACTCGGTGGACTGTCAAAGGTCATACGAGCGTCAATGCCTGCACGGAACTGTGCCGAAGACATGGCCTCACATAGCTGTTGACAATCTCGTCGTTCTGAGCATCTTGAAGAATCTTGCGAATCTCCTTGACGGCACGATCAACATCGGAAGACACCCCGCGAACGCAAATAACATTCGCAGTGGAGGGATCTCCAACATCGGCCCCGACCTTGATGCTCAAGGTCTTGTCCTCGCCAATAATCCTGAGGGAGTGCGTTGGTCATTGCAACCACCAGATCGAGATTGACTCACGCATTCAGCGTTGTCCCGTTCTTGCCCACAATTGCCTCATGCCACTTCTTTTCGGCATCAACGAGCTCGGTCTTGATGTCGGCCACGTCCTTTGCCATTTTGAGTATCTCTTTGGTCACCTCATCAAGGCGCTTCTTCTTCTCGTCGAGCAAGGGTGAAGCAGAGGGGGACAAAGGATCATAAACAACCAAGACCGTAGACTTTTCATTAGACTCTGGAGGGAAGAAGCAGCAGACATTGTGGGTCTCATGGATCTGCTTTAACCTGATATGAACAAATTAGTAACACGCATGAGCGACTACAAGGAGAAGGAAAAACCCACCGTTTCGCATTCTTGCCCTTCACGAATTTGTGGATGAGCCAATCGATTTCTAATTCCCTGATTGCAGCCCCCAATTTGTCAACCATGTCCGAAAGCTGCGTGACAACCGCTTCCACAGCAGGTTTCTCCCCAATGATATCAATGTTGGCGTGTTGCTGGATCAGAGTCTGATCACTAGGCAAGTGGATCGAAACACTCGGATGCGTCGTGTTCAAAGTCCTGATGAATCCCGTATAAGCAAAGTAACTCAATACTTGCTTCCCGAAGCCCGGAGTTCCCGGAATGGAGAACACGTGGATGTGCTGCGACCGAACCCGATCCATAACGGCGCTAAGACCAGTTGCGAGATCTGCGCTTTGGCCCCAGATAATGACTTCGTCACTGGGATCGTCAGCTTTAGCGACGACGACGACACAGTTGCTCTTGGCCAGAACCTCATCGACGGCATTACCAACAAGCAGCCTATGTTCATGCTTGGGACGAGACACTTTAACCGAAATTAAATTTGCCTTGAGGTCCTCAATCGTGGCTTTGATAGTCTCCACAACACTGATGACGGCGTCCCGGTCTCCATTTACGGTTATCTCCCCCTCACGATTGTTGACAGTGAGACTAACGTCAGCGGCTGCGAGAAACATGGAGCGACGAGCGGCGACGAAGGGAAAGATGTGGGAAGGAATGTCTCGCACGCGCTGTGTGGTCTTGGACGTCTTGGAGGCAATTATCTGCTTCAAAATAACCTGAGCCTCGTGTACCAGGGGCTGGGGACCATTCAGCGTGATGGGAACAGTAAGTTCCTCTTCATCGCCGTCCAATTTCGGGGTGACATTGCCGGGTGTGTGCACGCCATTTGCACGGCCACTATCGTCGGAGACCAAAGATTCTTTACGAGGTATTTCCACTCGCACGGTAGTCTGATCACGGATTTGCTTGAGCGTACTACCTATAAGCACGTTAGGTGTAAAGCAACGAACAGAGTTGTTGACGGACCTTTGGGTCCAATGATTGCCGCGATCGTCGACGCAGGTGCATTGACAACTACGGTTATCTGAAGGAACATCAGGAGGCTGATACACGGGCGTATAAGCAGGGTAGACTGACGACGGGGCTGAGCTGGGCTAGCAATGACCGTTTGGCCTTGTCCAATTCCTTCTGCGAGTCGCCTTTGATATGGAACGTGGTCAGCCGGGTTTTTTGATTCGTAGACGCCTCAAGCTTGACTTTGTACTTGGACATGATCTGCTTCATGATCTCCCCAAGACTAGCAGGCTTTGCATCCTTTCCAGCATTGGAAAGATCGACGGGCATGGTGAACGAGTCCGAATAGAGTATTTGCTTGGAAACGGCAGGCTTGATACGAGGACCTGCGGCCGAACCCCAGACGGGCTTGGTGGGAACGCGACTGGAAGGGGACGGAGAAGCAAGCGAGGGGAACGCAGAAAAAGACTCTGTGTCGAGTTCTCCCTTGATCACGGCGGCTGAACGAGGCTTGACGGGTGTCGGATCGTATAAAGAAGGAAAAGGATCCGGTGCACCCTCGAGATCATACCTTTTCTGAATTTATTGGATGAGTCGATAGTCAAAACGTGTCAAGATTATAATATAAATACACAAACATGGTCGGCAGAGGAGGACGCCATTTGAGTCGACGGGTGTCCGAATACGATAGACCTTTGACGGTAAAATAAAGAAAAACCAGGATTTTAATGAATCTCGAAGGAAAGAAGAAAAGAGTTTTTTGGTCACGGGTTAACCAGAATTACCATTTATGGTATAAGATAAGTCACGTGGTTCTAGGACACGTTTTCTTTACCGCTAATGAGATTGAAAGCGATTCTTTTCTATTATTCACCGATTTATGCAGCTGGGTCCTTCTTTCCAACTACTTCTGTTAATTCACGTATAGTACAAGACGGGTGGAGTCATTCTTCTGCCACTCCAGCAACATGCGTCGTGCGTCGTCTTCTGCTTCGTCATCTCACAATTAACAGACACTTGACCTTTTAGCTCAGAGGGCCCATAGAAACAACTCTGTGCGATTACGAGACAGTAGAGAGCGTGAACCAAGATCTGTATAATGACTTGCGAGTCTTAGTTCAGACGCCATTCTTCCGATATTTCCAAGTGCGCAACCTTTGTCTGTCCTCCTCAACTTGAGTAAGACCTGTACGTCAAAGGTAGATCTATACCGTGAATGTCCTTTCTGGCACGAGAACGGCATTTGCATGAGTAGGGAATGTGGAATAACGACTGTCGACGAGGTATTTGTGCACGACATCACTCGCCTTCCAGCCCTTTCACGTCTTCTTGTTGCAGAGCGAGATTCCAGAAAAATGGCGAGCAGCTGCCCTCAGCAAGATTGAGTTGCCTCCTGTCGATCAGGTATGGTTCACACTTTCGCCTGCCGGTTGATGCTTATTACAGTCCAGAGATTCCACATGCCAGGGTGTTACTATCGTGAATCTGATTTTTGTTACCTTGATGACATGACCGGTATGTCCTGACGGCCACTTGCTGACGCTCTTACCGAAATCACTCCGGTAGAGGGCGACTATTTTGACCTTTCCACAATACCGGAGCGCTACACGGGCTATTCTGGACCATCTGCGAACCGCGTTTGGCGTGCTATCTACGATGAAAACTGTTTCGGTATATCGGAATATACCCTCGCGGGAGGCAGATCCTTGGCCACATCACATTCCAGAGGTGCCGTGGAGGACGATCAATGTTTAGAAAAACGAGTGTACTATAAAATAATATCTGGTTTGTCTCTACGTCTGTGCCTCCTTGATTTCTCCTACTGATATAATGCAAAGGCCTTCACGCATCAATATCGACTCATCTTTGTCTGGACTACCTCAACCAATCCTCGGGGGTCTGGGTGCGTCCATCTCATGTGTTCCAGCATCAACTTCCTTCCTTTCCTCATACACATGTAGGCTCCGAATCTCTCCTGCTTCATCACAAGAATTGCTTCTCATCCAGAACGCCTCGAGTATATCTATTTCAATACGGTGCTCCTCCTTCGTGCGGTCGCTCGTATCGGTCCCTATCTATCATCCTACGATTACTGCTCCTCTGGAACAGAGCAAGACGACGTGGAGACTATACAGAGGCTCTCCAGCGTTATCGATCTAGCTCAAAGCATTGGCAAGTTCGACGAAAATGCACTATTCCGCGGTGACGACGCCAATGTCCGTTTTTATATCCACCTTCGTTCTTATAAAGCTCACTCGTCGGGTATCAGGTTCTCAAGGAACAGTTTAAGTCCCATTTCCGCAACGTTAGCCAAATTATGGATTGTATTGGATGCGACAAGTGCCGTCTCTGGGGCAAGGTACAGATAACAGGCCTGGCCACGGCACTCAAGATTCTCTTCGAAATAGATGAGAAGGCTCTGGAGTGCGTCTTTTCCTTGCCCCGTGTTTCTCACTATGCTCATGATATCCTCCAAAGCCCTACCAAGAACAACAACCTCCTCCGACGCTCAGAGGTCGTAGCCTTGATCAATACACTCTTTCGCTTTACCGAGAGTCTGGAGGGCGCCAAACAATTTCGAAAGATGTGGGCCGAAATCGGACCTTCCGAATCTGCACAGTTGGCCAAGGACGCTCAGGATGTCCTCTCTGTAAGCCAATCATGTGTGTCCCATGTGTAGACAGAATCTGATTTCTGCCTCTCTAGTCGCGGCCATTATCCTCCGTTGACAACGACGGAAATATTTCTACCAGCCTACAATTCTGGCTCAGGCGATGTCAAGATGGTGCTCTTCGGTGCATCGGCAACGTGGCCGACGCATGGCATCGAGGATCGAGAGCGATCTCGTCCATCTTCGAAACATCGAAGAAGGATCTGGGTCCTCAGACGCATGGAGAACTTTGAGTATTCGTGAAGATCTATTATTATTATTATACACCACAGCCTACTACTTACGATTCACAAGCCTGGTGCACCTTCATCGGAAGTGCTACATGTGTTGCCAGGATAATTGAATTGACTCCAACCTGCCACTTGTTTCGGCAGAGGAACTGCATTGACTTCGGAATCGTCAGTCGGTTCACCCATACTTCTCCAACAGGGCGCGCAGAGTAAACATGGACTTTCTCCAAGTCGGATATCTCCAACCACAGACCAGACTGCTGGAATTTTTGTGCACGCGCGACAAAGATCCAGAAGAGGGGGCGTGACCTGAAGAGTGAGAGGGTAGCCTTTGTCTGGGTCCGATTGGTGCCGTAACCTACGCAAGGCCGCATTAGAAAAGCAAAAGATCAAATGCACAGAGAATGAGGAGATAGAACCTAATCTGGTTCACAACAACGAAATGCTCGCAATTTCCATGGTGCAGCAACCAGTATGGTTCGTTCAGACGCAAAGTGAGCGAGGCAAACGTTGTCCGGGACATTGGGTGTTGAGCTTTTTGAATCTGGGGACGTTTGTCCGGTGGCAGGGTGTCAATTTGAGCGAGCAGTTTGCTTCGGGAGTCGGATCAGTGTTATTTGGCCAAAGCGACGAGGACCTACTCAGCATAGTCTGAAGGACTCCGGCTGTCGCCGTATGCGAGACCTTCGATGCAGAGTACGCACCCTGGTGCGGGACCCGCATTCTCGTTATCATCATCTTGTCCCGGAAATTCCTTGGAGACACAGGGAATGACGTTGAAGAGATCTTCCAGCGACTGTCGAGCAAGTAGTGCATGCTGAGATAGTCGGCTGGGGAGACCACGACTCCAGGAAAGGCGATTGTATACTGTCACAACGATCATCGCTTCGTGGGGCATCTGTGTCGACGAGGGGGAGATATTGGAAGGTTTCTAAAGAGAATTATTACCCCGGAATCCCAGTCAAGGAGTAGGCGTAGATTTACGACTTCTTTGTGGGCATTCTGGTCTGATATCTTGTGTGTTCGTATGAAGGCGGCAGAGTCCAAAGTGAGCCTTTGAGGTGGACAGTTGATCACAACTGAAGACTGCACTACAGGTGACTCACAATGCACTGCGTAACTGGATGGCATCTAGCTTTTTCTGAAGTTCGATAACCTCTGAGGGCTGACTGTCTTTATCAGAGACATACCCCCGCTTTCGTTTACGTCGGTTGGTCTCCACAGTGTCGTATACTTGATTGATATCTGACTGCAATCTTCTGGTGACATGAGCGTACAGTCTCGGATCGTCGAACACATTCGAGACGCATGTCGCTATCTCTGTTATACTGCGGTGATGGTTTTCTCAACTCTAAGAGTGATGAAACGTTGCTGATCAAGACACACCTGCATTCATCCTCGATTGCTGATTGATGATCACGGTCGAGACTGGTCCAATGAGTCAAGTCAGGCGGACACAGAGCCGCTGATTCGACGAAACTGTCGATATCTATCAGTTCTGACGGGGGTCCAAACTGCGATTCGAACATGGCAGCCATGATTGATCAAGACCCATGACGTCATCTTTTCCAATACTCGTACACACACAGAGCAGCTGCGATTAGTATCAATAGTACAGATTATAATGACAGTAAGTAGGATGGTCGTTAGCGATCATTGGAATTGTATGAATTATCCACCGGAATGGGATCACCCCCGGCATTAGACAAGTACATCCCCCAATCCATGATTCTGTGAGATCAAGTTATCAATACAGCGCCGCCAGCAATGCTGTACACATACCCGAAAGTTGTCGGTACCGTTGACCACATTGCATACGCAGGATTATTGTTCGGACTGGACATGCCACGACTGTGGTCAAAGGAGACGGCGGGTGACCAGGGTTGTTCAGTCGAGGCATGGCGCGATTCGGGATCTTGGAGAAACCCGTGTGGATCTACCGCGGCAAACGTTGGTGATAAAGTGAGGGATGGAACACCAAACAAAGAGGCATCCCTCGTTTCGAATGAGTCTCTGGGACCCGCCATGAATTGGCCGTCGTTGGACATCGAACCCGTAGAAAAGCAGTCCTGATCGGCAAATTGGCCAGGGGCCGGTGCGGGAAACGGTTTGATGTCATTGAAGAAGCTGAACTGCCCGTGTAAAGGCAGTCGACCCAGCTCATTCGTATACATGGGGAGCGTAAACTGCTGTGTCAAGGTCGTTTCTGGAATTGACTCGGTCATGGAGGAAACGGTTTGAGGGGATGGGATGTCTTCAGAGGAATGCCGAATATCCCTCACGCTCCGGTGCCCATCTATAGAGGCAGAATTTAACGGAGGGGAGTCATAGGTGGTGGATCTCGAGTCATGTTCGTCCGAATCACGGCCACGCTTATTCCGTGCCTCGGGACTCGGCCTTGGCAACGGAAGATTACCGACGCATGCCAGTTCATACAGGATATCCCTAAAAACACCGATAGTCATGAACATTTGCATTAAGAGCTCAATCGGAACCACTAACCAAAAGCGACCACCTGTTGAGAACCTGCCATTTGGAAATAAATGATAAGGGCGAAAACATCCAACTGAGTTTGCACATACCGAGCTTCCACAGCTTTGAGTATGCGCATGCACTTGTGTACTTGAGCCATTTCCTTACTGGCGTCGGTCACAATGCCTGCTTGTCTGCCTCCCCAAATATTGAGAAGTAATACAATGCTTGCTGCAAATATGGCCATCTGTTATCCGAAGCAAGACGAATAATTAGGTGGCCTTCAAAGGGGAAAGGCGTAACTCACCTGCATCAGGCCAAATGTGATGGCCATGCGTCGGCTGACGATTTCTGTCACATGACAACACGAACGAGCCGCATTCGCACAAATGGCAAGCGATGGGAATGTCAATCTTGATGGTTTACTGGGCGACGAGATGAATGGCCGGTGGATTAATATCTGAAGGTGATAATAATGTGTGAAGAGCGCTGCAGATTGGATGAAAAACACATCGTGCTCTCGATGGGGATCCCAGCGAACTGGAGGAGTTTTTAGCGATTAAGAGCTTCAAGGAACAGTAGAAACGTTGCGCACGGTGATCAGGCACTGAATCTATCCATTTGTTCAACGTCGAGTCGAGTTGGGCCACGATATGTTGTTCCCACTCTGGCCCAACGATTCCTGACAATATTCTGGACTTGTTGATAGAATGCTGTCCCAGGGCGCCATTGTCAGAAATTAGTACGTAATCATCTAGGACGTCTGACATACGATAGTGCGCAAGGCATGACCTAGCACTTCGCCAAGCTTCAAGAATTGAGTGAAATAAGCCATACTCGATGGCTTGCCCGGAGGCTGCTTCCAGGCCTTTTCGGGATCCTCATGTTCCCAATATTCGTCGTCACATTCGATGGGGAGGTCAAGATCAAAGCTAAAATGTGGAACCGTTGAAGAGTTATAATTCGGCTTATAGCGGGATTTCACACACTCATCATCCTGCATTGCCCTGGGTCGGCCTGTAAAGGCGCTGATTCCTCTGTCTTGACAAACCAATATCCTGGGGAAATATACAGGTGAATAAGTTCCAGTGTAGAGCATGCTTGTCTCACCAAAAGGCACGCTTCATCAATTCATCCTGGGCGGTCCATTTGGCATGAAATGGCTTTCGTCGATGCGCACCAATGTCCTGCGCTAAGCGGATGGCCATGCCAAGTATGGGCCATTGCACTTGTGGTGTTGACGACATCTGAAGCCATGACACGAGCAACTATCGGCCGCCAGCCTGTCACTCGCGTGGTGACACAGAAAGGGTAAGGACTTACACAGTACGCCTGCAATTCATACAATGATGGTGCAAATAGGAAGCTCTTGTGTCGTAGAAGATCGACCTGGCGGAACCATTTCCACCCTGCAGAGTGGGTGTTGTTTGTGCCGTCGAGGAAGACCCTCGGATCGTCAGAATGTCTCGCGCCAAGAGCGCACACCAATAACACCGTCGCTCCAAACATGTGCTCTCGGAGGTGTAATCCCTCCCTGATCAATGTTTCGAAAGTCGGCTGATGCAAGAGCGGCATGAAAATGTTTTCTTTCTTGAAATATAGGTCGGAGAGCAAGAAGATCAGATCCGGCTCCGGATACTCGTACGTCGGGCACTGTTTCTTCTGAATGGCTTGGATCTCCCACTAAGGATGAAATTACGGTTAGTCGTAACTTGCAGACATTGCGCATCTCACAGGGTGCATGTTCCAGAATTGTGCGCGTTTCGAACTGAAAGGGGGCACTTGCGCGGTTTCACCTCCGTTATACTCCTTCTTTCGATCCAGGGCTGTCTGTACGAACATGAGCGTGCTGGCCGTTCCAAAGAAGCGGTCCTTGACGCCCATGAATGGAAAGATCTTTAATTTTTCTGTTAGGCTGTTGACTTCAAGATCTTCGGGTTCGTCAGCCGATGCCACCGGATCCATTATTTTAATGACCGAGGGCAGAGTCGCGATAGGCGATGAAGCCTCGCCACCTGGTGAGGGGAAGACGTCGCTGAGTTCTTGGCTGAAATCGCGCTCCGGGCTTAACTGGAAGGGCATATCAATATGTGATTACGACAACGAGGAATTGTCGTACTTCGTGCAACAGTTTCTCCATTTTAGCCAGCCGTTGCTCCAAACTCTCCACGTACCTGTGCAGAAATAATCGTCACAAGAAGAAAAGTAAATCTTTCCAGATGACAAACGATTTTACAGGTGCTCGCCTCTGAAACCGGGTGAGTATGACGTGAAAAGCAATGACGTGCGTGAATTCCGACCTTTGCTGCTTCATTGTGGGTGCAATTGATACCAAACTCGATGCAGTTGGAGCATATATTGTCTGTCATGTCCGCGCTATTGCCTGTTCCAAGTTATTTCGACTGGAATGGGCTCGATCAATGGTGCGCTCACATCGGACTGTAGTAAAGAACGCGCGAGTCAGAAAGCGACCAAAGTTGAGAGAAATGGACACACTCTTCCTACGCCTACAAAAGTCACAAGCCCTTGGCGTTCTCCTCTTCTTTGAACGAGGATGGAGGTCAGCATCTTCTCCTGATGACATGGTAGGTCAGAGTCTGGTTTGTAACGCACGAATTTGGAAAGTGACGCAAACGCGAGTTTGTGCTTATTTGGAGCGAACACCATTGAATGCTGTTCCGGTCTTTCCGTTCACTTTCTGGTCCGGGTCGTGTCCAGACAGCAGCACAGCACGTAAAGCGCATATGCGCCCCATTCCGAGTTTTTCTCGTTCCGAGATTAGTTATCTCATCTCACAGGACATCATTTGCTACAGTTGCTCGCACCATGTCCACTTTTCACGCAGCAGAGTCAACAGTCCGTCCAGATCCTGATACGGTACTCCGGGATATCGCGGATTATGTGCACAACTACAACGTTACCTCTGAGCTAGCGTTCGACACGGCCAGACTCTGTCTCATTGACACCCTAGGATGTGGACTCGAGGGTTTGAGGTTCCCGGAGTGCACAAAGCTGCTTGGACCCGTCGTGGAGGGTACAATAGTGCCAAACGGTAAGCCGTCCTATATCGCTGCTTTACTAACTCGAAATTCGTTTTCCTCTTTAAAGGAACGAAGATCCCCGGAACTAATTATCAATTGGACCCCATTCGCGGCGCATTCAATATTGGAACCATGATTCGTTGGCTTGACTTCAATGATTGCTTCCTGGCAGCGGAATGTGAAATATGATTCCCTCCATTTTTCGCCTTCTTGCCGCTGAACTCTGACCCCAGGGGGTCATCCATCCGACAATCTTGGTGCAATACTCGCCGTTGCAGACCACCTCGCTCGCCAGGGCCAGTCCCTTACTGTGCGCGACATCCTTGAAAGCATGATTAAAGCACATGAGATCCAGGGGTCTCTTGCCTTATTAAATTCCTTCAACCGAGTCGGTCTTGATCACGTCGTCCTAGTCAAAGTAGCCTCCACTGCCGTCGTATCCAAGCTGTTAGGCCTCAACCGCGATCAGACCATTGACGCCGTATCCCAGGCTTGGGTTGACGGACAATCTCTCCGGACCTACAGACATGCCCCGAACACTGGTCCCAGAAAGTCTTGGGCTGCGGGAGACGCGTGTTCACGGGCCGTCAATCTTGCCATGCTTGTCAAAAAGGGCGAAAAGGGTTTGCCCAGTGTTTTAACCGCAAAAACATGGGGCTTTTATGACGTCCTGTTCAAGGTGATCCCCTTCTTATTCTCCCACGCATACACCCACTGACCCACCTCAGAGCCGACCGTTTGAGTTCCAGAGACCCTATGGCTCGTACGTGATGGAGAACGTGCTGTTCAAGATCTCCTACCCAGCCGAATTCCATGCACAAACGGCAGTCGAGGCTGCCCACATCATTCATGGAAAATTGAAGATGTTGGGCAAGTCTGCAGATGATATCCAGACTGTCCGGATCAGAACACAAGAAGCGGCCATCCGGATCATTGACAAGCAAGGACCACTCGACAACTTTGCCGACCGAGAGTGAGTCGTTGTACGTTGTGCAACAAATTCACGCCAATGACTGTACACAGTCATGCCATCAATTATATGGTTGCCTACCCATTGATATTTGGGGAACTTACGTCTGAAAGCTAGTCAGTACGCGATTTACATTTCGCACCGGCGCTTCATTTTTATCACGCCAACAGCACGGACGCCTCCGCAGCTGATCCACGCATCGATACGCTCCGCGCCAAGATTCACTGCATTCAGGATGATCGTTTTTCGGTGGATTATCACGAACCGGACAAGCGGTCAATTGGAAACGCGCTGCTCGTCACTCTGACTGATGGTACCATCCTCCCTGAAGTCGAAATTGAATATCCTGTCGGCCATAAGCGTAGAAGGGAAGAAGGCACTCCATTGTTGCTGCAAAAATTCAAGAGACATATTGCTCACCACTTCGACGAAACGCATCAAAAGAGGTCAGTTGATCTCGACAACGTATTTTTCCAGTAATTGACCATGTCTCCCTTGTTTAGAATTTTGGACGTTGTGTTGGACGCGGCGTCATTGTCGAAAATGCCGGTTGACAAGTTCACTGACCTTTTCGTGAAACCTTGAGCCAGTCGCTTTCTGGTCCCGGTTACATCTCCAATGAAATGATGTATTTTACAGCGACGAATTCATGGTGATTATCGACATGTTTGAGAGTCCAGATGCTCCGAAACAGTCCAGCTTGAAAGGCACAGGTACACTACAGAGCTAATACAGAGCCAAGGTACAACAGACAGAACAAGGATAACAAGCCCATCTCACCATCCGCGGCATCTTAAGGATGATTTCATCTGAAACCATCAACTCTCCACGGCGGATTTGAGAGGTGCTTGCTGTTTGGACCTTTTGCCTTTGAATTTTTTCTTGAAATGCGGGGCAGCCACACGTGGTCCCAGCCTCTGGGTATCGTCTACGTGGGGTTGATTCGGCAACTTGACCTTGGCCAACCCCTCCAAAGACCTTTTAGCCGCCATGACGTCAGGAGATCTTGTCTGCGGGGCAAGTGTCTGGGCAACAGGACTGGGAGTTCTGACGAGATGAACTTCGCCAACTTGATGCGGTTGCCAGCCAGCCAGTGCCTGAGCCTGCAGATGGGAGAAACTGTTGTCTTGAATGACCAAAGAAGGCGAGGGAGGACGCTCAGAGAAAGCACCTAGGTCCTCCTCCGGGACGGACGACAAGCGGCGCTGAAGAAGTCGAGCCAAAGGCACCGAGCGTGGTTGCAGATAGGACGAACACCTGGATCGTGTTTCCGGGGTAGTAGGGGATGGAGGCGTCACGAGAAGGGCAGAGGTAGCTGAGGCGTGCTTGTGATCCGGTATGGGTGGGAGTGGCGTGTTGGGAGGCGGCCCGGGATGAGGGGGAGTCGTAACTGAAGGCGAAAAGACTCCGCCTCGATGCTGCAAGAACTTGGCTAAGGAAACTGAAACGTCAGGAGAATATTGAATGGACGACCTGGGGCTTCTGGCAGAGTCGACCAGCACGGAAGCTCCGAGGGTGGTTGTTTTGCCTGTCGAGTCAATGTTGCCTATCCTGTTGTGCAAAAATCGGTGCAGTTGATAAGAATCGTTGCCATAATATTGCGACTGGGAGTGAACGGCGGAAAGTCTCGGAGGCAAAGAGGTAAGATCAGGAGAGTCGGAGGAATCCTGATAGGAGGAGAAATAAGGTGACCATTGGGTAGAGGATGAACTGGGAGGCGTAGGAAGCGCATTCTGGTATTGTAGCTGCCTATGTTGATGGGCGAGTTCCAAAGCAGAGGGCCGTTGGGAGGTTTGAGTAAATTCATTAGGACGAGGCTCAACGAAGATGCGGGGGTATGTATGTCCAGCCTTGATGCCACCAGGCACGAACGGCTGAGCAGACGATCTGAGAAATTCGGCAATTTGTCTACCACCAGAGAGGCCAGATGAGATTTGCAAATCGTGACAAGTGAGTCCTGATTGCCAGTCCAGACCAAGCCCCCGTTCTGTGTCTCGTACATGCCAGTCAGACTCCGAAGCTTCTGGATGTCTGGTCAAATGATCATGTAAAGTGATGCTTCTTCTGGGGGTAATTTTAAAGCCTGCTTCATTGACAGCTTGATCGATAGACGCTTTGCCACCAAGTCTCTGAAGAATGCGTTGGTGGACAGCATTATGAGATTGCGACGAGTGATCTTGACCATTAGCCATTGGTAGCAGAGGCGCAGAAGGTTCTACATTCTGAGGGCGAGCCTGGATGGTATGCGCTTGGACAGATTGTTTGCGTGTCTTCGGGATTCGAGGAGAAAGGATCGGTGTAGTGGTATTGGCAGCTGGCCTATGTGTCAGATGGTGAGGCGTGTGATGCGAGGTAACACGGGTGTGAGAGGAATGGATCTCGTCAAGACCCCAAATCATGCGTGGCAAATCGTCTGGGCCTTCGATGATGGTCCCTTCCGCGCCACTATGACAGTACTTCGTTTAGAGATGCTTTACTGTAGACATCAGAAGTTCGACTCACGAAGGGCAACGCGCATAAGGCAATGAAAGGGGTCCATGTAGCGCAGGGATGGGCCTTGGAGGCGAATTCGCCCACGTTACCCAACCTACGAAGAGAAAATAGTGCTCGGGTGGTATATATGCGCATGCTTTTGCACTCACCATCATCATTGTCACTATACGCTGTCTGGTTCATGTTCGAGTTACGGCGTAGGAACGCTTGGGGCAAATGGACACTATTTTCGATAATCATGACGGACTCCGGCGACGATGGCGGAGAGGGCGTGTGGGGGACACCTTTTGCTCGGCGCCTGCTACAATGCGGGTCTTCATCTGCAGTCATGTAAGAATTTTCGGTCGATGCAGATGCCTCAAAACCATCCTGAGAGCTGCCATCCTGAGAGAGCATATCCGGTTTGGGACGTTCAGACATGGATGCAATGCGCAGATTTGCTGCATCGAGAGTGTGCTTGACGGTGGTGGTTGGTGCAGTTTCGGGCATCGAGACGACACGAGCGGTTGGTCCTCTGGGCGAGTTAGACGGGTCCCCGAGTGCATGACCCAGCTTTGGATATCTACGTGTGCGGCGGCGCGGGATCCCTCTGACGGCAGAAACAGTGACAGAATGGATACCTGTAAATGGAGATGTCTGTTCGAGTAGAGGAAAGTCACGAGAAACATCAGAATTTGAGAAGTCTTCTAGCAGAGATTGGTCGGCGTGGACTGCTTTATCTACGCGGGGTGTACGGTGCTGCACAGCAGGGTCACCAACATACAGCTCGCCCGTGGCTTGTATGCCACGGTCGACGTAGTTCCTCTCCAAGTCTGTGGTAGAAAGCAGGACCATGATGAGGCAGAGAGTCGATGGGGGAGCAAAGGAAAAGGTGGTGGTCTGAGTTGGAACGTGACCGATCACAGGCCCGCGATCGACACGCATACATCGAGTCTATGATAAGACCTACTACGTCTTTTTGAAGAAACTCGATATCTTTGCCATACCATTCACATTGGCTCTTTTCAGCTTCTCTGCTCCCTGCGATGCTTTAGCTTTGCGTTTCTGACCATCTTTCGTATCCGTTTTCTTCGATTTCTTGCTCGCATTCGTCTGTGCTATGGCAAGTGAAGCGGCTTCTTCTTCTTCTAATTTCTTCAGGTAATCGTTGAGCAGTGAAAGGCTATGGCGTGGTTATTGGTCATTACGACGAGATGACCGAGACGGAGACGCACTCGTACGATCCGATTAACGCGTCACATATATCTGGAGGGAGATACTGCGAAAGAAGGTCGCAAGAAGCTCGAACACGACCTACTGATGTAAATCTCTGAGCAGATATGAATATCGAAGGGTTTGGAAAACTTACACTGCAGCAGAGCCTCCTTTCCATCCTCCATTAATCCCTGCTTCGCAAGACCCCGGATAAGCGTCTTACAGCACTCGAAAACCTTTGGCGTGGCTATTCGTTCCACCTTCACATGCAAGTATTCCACTAATTTCTGGATGGAAAACCGATAGACGTGGATGTCTGACGTGATTTCTACCCTGTTTGTTAGAAGACAGATGACTGGTGCTAAAAGGTATCTTCTTGCCTTTGTGATCGCAGATTCGGAGGAGGCAAGTTTTGAAGCAATCCAAGGATGCGAAATATCTAAGGTCTATTTCTGACAAGACCGTCGAAGGATCTTCGCTGGCCAACGACGACTTCGCAGGTTGCGCTATCGCACTCTCTACTATATCATCCAATTGACGGAAGGACCCGGGCGTGCCATCGTCCTAAGAAGCGTCAGCAATGATTTGGTGGGAAAACCTCGTATATCGCATACAGGTTGAATGCTTCGCAAGACTGGAATGAGCAAAAAGGTGGGATCGACTTGCGTCATGAGAAGCAGCTTGCCATCTGAAAGTTGATAAGGAAGTGATCCAAGAATTTGAAAGGCAACACATGGTACACCTGCGACAACTTCTTGCGTTCCAACGAACCAGGATCTCGCGTTTGGTGGAACGACAGCCTGCACTTCCAACACGGATGTCGTCCTTCCCGATGGAGAAGCATACGGCAAGAACAAGGACGGAATTCCTTGCTGAGAGATGAATACACGGGCATATCACTGGTTACGCGGCTCTTGTGCTCACCGGTGCGAGGGTGTGGTAGTTTGAAAAATCGAAGCCCCGAAAGGTTCAGGTGGAGAGATAACGCGTCCAACACGTCTGTTTGTCGAGTAATCTGAGAAGATCGACGTGATAAATGGACGGGTTCTTGACTTACCTTTAGGAAGAATGCCGATATGCGCGTCCATCTTCTGGAGTCTGGTCGCGACGCGACTTGAAACGGTCTAAGCGGAGTTATTACTGTGCACCGCTTACCGTATACGTAACGAGCACATCGAGTCTCTCACACGAGCGACGCATGGGAAACACCTGTATGATTTTTTTTGAGCACAGTAATAAGGTTGAACGGAGTGACATTGGAGTCCTTGAACGAGGATGAGATATTAAATTACAAACACCCCAGTTCACGGGAGAAATTCTTTTGTCAGTTTGAGAGAAACAGAGAGCTTCGAAGTCGTCCTATATCTTTCCATCACATCATGCCGGTGGCTGGCTTTCGCTTGGCGTCACGTACTGCGCCTCGCTTGAGCGCAGCCGAGGCTTTGGCTGAGGTTGGATTGCTGTGTATGACTCAAGCGGGCATATAAATTATTTCAGGGACGATCTCGTAACAACTGTTCAACGTTACTCAAACATTGCACATCTTCACCCACAGGCTCCAACCACCACTTACAACCGATATCTCGCCTCGTCTCAGTCCAACGGAAATCGATTGTCGACTTCCTCAGCAACGGCGATTGCTGATCCCACGTGACGTTGTTGAACGTTCCCACGCTTTGAACTAAATACTCGGACTTTTATTGACCTCCGGTGACCACTTTCTCCCATTTCCAGCAACGACGACGGTAATCTCGACGACGACGACGACGACGCATATATTCACATTCAACAATTTTTTTTTTGCATTACCCTATCACATCTGGACATTCTTTATTTTCCATGCTTGCCTCAACACCTCCAGTCGATCACACGCCCTTTCGGTCCAGGACACACGACCATTCCATCTCACCTTCCTGTCGTGCAGCTCACAACTTCACCCCGCCAAGGCTTGCGCTTCCCCGTCCCGGAACATTCCCTTCCCCCATGCTCACCCCTTCACCCCTCCGTTCCCGTTCCCTCTTCAACCACTACACCCCAGGAAACGATACCGACGACCTGTTCCTCCAATCCCCGTTCAAGTCGCCTTCAATTCCTTCCTACCTGACGACTTCGGGGGACGCGGTTCCGTCTCTTTCTGTAGACGACGACGACGAAGGATCTGCGTTTTTCGGCTCATCTCTCGCATCAACTTTCTCGCCCATATTTTCTCACAACGGTGGCCAGTTACTTCAGACTCCCGCAAAGCAACCCAGGCGGCTTCCTAGTCGACCTGTGCTCTCCGTCAACTCCGTCAACATCACGCCTCATCAAAGCGACAAAAATGTTGCCACACTATCTCCTGGACGCGTCGGCGTGGGGACAAAGCGAAAGTCGAATGCGTTTGCTACCAATTGTTCGACTCCCCTGCGTCAGCGCGTCCTAACCCCTCTAAGCATCTCAGCCAATGCCGACACCTCTAAATCTGGCGGTGTTGCATTCGATCGACTTGCGCCACTCCCTGCCCCAAGGTTCACCACTCGTACTCCGCACTCAAAAGCCGAGACAGAGGTTCATCTCAAGAAGCAGACAAAGACCATGACCCAGTTGAGCCTTGGAGACTTCAATGATTCCGGTATCGCGTTCAATGACGACTCGGGTTGCGAAGGCGACACCGACTTCGGGGACACGCTGTTCCTGGAAAATCCGAGTCTCCGACCCTCAAAGACGCGGTCAACGCTTTGTCACGGTGATAAGAAAAGGGAGGACATCGCTGAAGCTATCTCGCCTGGTGGTCACGTCACCAAAAGACGGGCGCGTTCCAGGCCGCTATCCATGGATTTGCTTGAGAGCGTTCATCGGACAGGATCACCTGCTCCGAATATTGTAAGACAATCCTCCGTTCTCTCCTCGTTGTATCTTATCAGCCTGCCACAGAAGCCAAAGAAGTCAAACAATGCTATCACGTTCCCAACTATTCCTCGAAGTCACTCCAGAAGTGGCTCGCAGTCCTCGACTTCGTCATCCCGCAGGAGTTCGCCGCTGCCGCGCAATCGTGTGAATGCAGACGCGAGACTACATCCGACTGCGTCGAGGATTCCAGGTGCAAGCCGTCTTCCGTTAAGTCGCCTCGAGAGTGCAGGAACACTCCTGTTTGGGCCTGCTATACCGGCCGATGCAAGTGCCAAGAGTACGGCGACGGCAATGAGCCCAGCTGTCACAGTCAACCTTCGTCCACGGAGAGCACGAGTCAGACTTCCTCAGCGCCACAGTTATGCCGGTCCAGGGACAGGATTATCTTTCAACGACATGACGCAGCATCGGTCTCCTCCGGCACAATCATCTCCGCCCTCGGGTCTCCCCAGTGATACATCACGATCGGCAGATGACTCTGGAGACATGGACGACTTGCTCTTCAACGGACCCCCAAACAGCTCCTTTGTGTTGAACATCACCGAACACACTCCGTCACCGAGAAAGCAGCAAATCAACATTCTACCAAGGAAATACAAACCCCGAGACTCGGGAATTGTGCTCACTGATGACGAAGACCCAAATGCCGGAAATATCAATGCAGAGCATCTCAACATGTTCTCAAGGACATCGAGCAGCGTCAGCTCCATCTACTCGGACGGAGACGAAGCTCTCGTTACACCTGGCGTCGGACCTGCCAATGGCTCCGGTTGGCCTGAGGTTGGCATTGTGGGGCTCCATCCCGATGAGACAGGCGAGCATGGGTTCGGACGGAATGAAGGCGGTGTTGACGCGTTCATCTTGCGAACCTTGGCAGCCGCCGCCACTGGCAAGCAGGAATGCACGAAGCGTGTGCCAGGCACGCCCGTGAAGAAAGTCAAAACAAGCTACTTGGGCGAGCGCCCGTGGCAAAGCGCGGTTGCGAACAAGATTGGGTTGGGGTTCGAGTTTGAGAAGGAGAGGAAGATCCCAAGGAAAAGCTTGCCTGCTGTGTTCCCTGTGGTGAAGAAGAACGTGGGACCACGCGTTGACCTAAGTACCACGGATTCCGAGGGTGACGAGGAGATCAGTCCAAGTTGGAAGCGGGGTGATAAGTATGGCGGTCTGGGACTGGGCCGGCCATCTGCTGTTGCGGCGGCAGCGGTAGCGAAAGCCAACGTCCGCGGTGATGGGTCTCGCAACCCACGTACGGGCTGGTTGATGCGAAGGAGCAGCAGTGGTGCTTTCTCATTCGGTGGTGGCGAGTCCGTGGCTGGGACGCCTACCAGGCCCAGGGACAAGGGTAGGATTATTTTTCAATGTTTGTTGGTTGCGTTTCGCTGATTTGTCGGGAATTGCAGACTGGAATTTGCATTCACGGGCTGCCATCCAATGTTCCCCATCCAAACACCAGTTGAATTTGTCGCCAACACGGTCAAACTTGGGTTCATCGCTGACCACTCTCGTTCCACCTTGTCACCGGACGCCAGTTGCTCACAAGGCCAGTGGACGTTCTCGTGAGCGGTCAGGAGAGTCAGGTCGGGGCAATGTCGTACACCGGTATCCCGGCACGTCGGCTTACGAACAACCGGGTCGATTTGAGCGGGAATTTGTGGCTGTTGATGAAGTTGGAAGCGGGGAGTTTGGTAAAGTAATCAAGGTACGGAAGAGGGGGGGAGACGAGAAGGAGGTGTATGCAGTGAAGCAGTCGAAGCCGTTCGAGGGTGTGAAACATCGGTGAGTGGGGACTTCCTTTTTTTCTTCATTCTGTGCTAGAGGGCGAAACTTTCGTATCTTCTTGGTTACCATGGATCTTTGGCGCTGATGCAAATCCCTTTTTTTCCAGATTGCGCCTTCGAGAGGAAGTTGAGATCTTGCAGCACCTGTCTCGCGCTGTCGTCTCTCAGGGCAGAGAATGGAACACAAAACACCCGAACGTGTTGGCATATACCGACAGCTGGGAAGAGGACTCGCGGCTGTTCATTTGCACCGAGCTGTGTGAACTGGGTAACTTTGCACGGTTCCTGTGGGAGTATGGTCGTGTTTACCCTCGGCTTGATGAGGCAAGAGTTTGGAAGATCGTTGCTGATCTGAGCAATGTGGGTCGTTTCTTCCTGCGTCTATTCTCACGCCGGTGTCGCTGATGTGAAATTGATGGTGACCCGTAGGGTGTCCGGTTTATCCACGAAGCAGGAGTGATCCATCTGGACCTAAAGCCCGCAAACATTTTTGTGACGGGCGAGGGACGGTTCAAGATTGGAGATTTCGGCATGGCTTCGTTGTGGCCACGACGACCAGCACGGGCGGAGAACGGAGTTGCGGTTGGGGGTGGATCTTTCGAGCGCGAGGGCGACAAGGTGTACCTGGCACCGGAAGTGTTGCAAGGACACTATGGCAAGGCAGCCGACATTTTCAGGTGGGTCTGATGCGCTGAGACAATTCATGACTTCTCTAACAAAAGTTCGTTTTGCAATAGTTTTGGGATGACCATACTAGAAACAGCGGCGAACATTGTGGTACCTGATCAGTACGTGTATTTGGATGAAAAGCGGCTCTTTCGCCGGAGATGGATACGAATGCTGAAGGTGTTTTGATTTTGATTCTAACAGGGGCGAGCCGTGGCACCGGCTGCGACAAGAAAATTTTGAACAGGTTGATCTTGATTCAAGTCCAGAGCTGTTGGCTCTGATCAAGAGCATGATGCGAACGAACGCTTGGGAGAGGGTGAGTGCTGATGCCGTATTTGGACATGCGGTAGTGAAGAGGACGCGGGCGGCGATGGAACGGATGGAAGGTGAGGTTCGAGCAAATGGAGGGATGATGTTCTCGGCGTCGCCCCTTGCCAGCGTGCCAAACGGATTCCTGGAGGAGATCTTGGGAACGAGGGTGAGTGATGGACCTGATCGGTGGGGTCTGATGGTGGATGATGATGAGATGGATGTGAGCGTGTAAGGGAGAGGAAGGGAGCGAAAAAAGCGTTGAATTTCTAGATCTAGTCTATTCTCTCTTGGTGGTCGTCGTTTTGACGATGAACCCTCGCTGTCAACCGCTATCAAGTTATCGCCATAGATACAACAGGTAGATATAATATTTTACAGTATATGCATCTACGGTTCCGACTCGAGAACTGAATCCCGAAACCCGTCCGAATAAAAAAGAGACCGAGTCTCCCCTTTTTCACATCCTCTTTTTCCACTCCGTTCTTTTCCCTCCGTTCTTCATGTTACCCCCAAGGCACATCCACTCTCCTTCACCTCACGCCGACCTTTCTCGTTCCCTCCTCTTCCACAACACAATGCCCCATTCTGAAAAAATACCGATCCCGACTCCCGCCCCTCATGACCCCGCCGTCCCCGTTGACTTCCGCACCTTTTACCCCTACCACCCCAACGAGGTCAAGCACCGCAAGCGCACCTCCCGTGCACAGCTCAAGGTACTCGAAGATCACTTCCGAGCCGACACGAAGCCCAACGCCACCCTTCGCAAGGTCCTCGCCGAGCAGCTCGGCATGTCCGCCAGAGGTGTCCAGGTCAGTCCAACAATTTCTCTTCTGACCTCTTTCCGCGTCTCGACTGACCCCCCCTCGATTCCTCTCAGGTCTGGTTTCAGAACAGGTCCGTTTCTTATCGCGAAATAATCGTCTCCCCATCACCTCGCTGATCACACAAACATCCCCCCTTTTCCTCACAGACGTGCAAAAGAAAAGGCTTTGATCAACAAAGCCCTCGCAGCTCGCAAGTCATCCTCGCCTAAGCAGCTGCCCAGCACCGCCGTCCAATCTGACTCTGAAAACGGTCACCATCGTTCTGGACAGCATCGCGAACGTGCTTCTCACTCCCCCACTGTCTTGGATCTCATCCCCGAGTCCCCCGTTGGCTCCCATTCCTCCCTCAGCAGCAACGCCGGCACTCCCTCCACGGGTGACACCTCCTCCGAGTCCAGCCCCATCGCTACCCATCCACCCCCTCTCGTCCTCGGTCCCTTCGGTCATCATTCCTCCGCCATCCCAGACCCGTGTCCCACTCCCTGGCAGAACTCCCCTTCTGCAGACGACACCGTCTTCATCGTCCATCCAGGCGATCCAGACCCATTCGACCCTCACAGTGTCGGCTGTCGTCGCGGCTCCCTCCCTGTCTGCTACCCCCAACCCGCAGATTCCCCCCTTTTCTTTCCAGAGGACCGTGACACCACGTCTCTCGGCCGACGCCGCTCCGTAGACAATAGTCTCAGCCGTCTCGCCCGTCACCCTTATGCCCATCATGCCCGGGAGAAAAATAGCGTGCTGTATGGCGATGCTGCCCGTTACCCGTCTCCTTCCCCAACCCCTTCCTCATCCTCTATCGCCGCCCATCAGCCCGGCCGGGCGTTCCCTTACGGTGGTTCCCGTCCGACACAGTCTCTCAGTCCAATCGACCTCCCTTTGTATGACTACGTAGCGGACACGCACCACCCATCCTCCTCTTCCTCCTCACTTTCCCACCATCATCCGCCCCATATCGTCACCACTACCTCGGCCGAGTCTTACGTCCCCACACGCGTCGTCTCAGCCCCGCTCCCAGGTCCGCTCCCTTCCCCCAACTACTCATTCGGAGCCGCAGCTGTCGGGGCCTCGCCCTCCCCTCAGATCCCGTCCCCAGTGGACTCTGATCCCGCGGATTCGATCGCGTACTTCTTTCAGAATCCGAACCATCTTCACGGACACAGGGCCCGCCACGGCGATGATGCGGACATGGAGAACGACGGCAACTCGCGGTCATACGTCTCTCCTTTCTCCAGGTTTGGGTCCATGGTGTCTCTTGCTGGGAGCGATTCGAGCAACGCCAGCGCATACTATCCCGACGTCAGGAATCGCGCTCTCTCTGCGGGTATCCGTCCATCGTCTTCGTGAGTCGTTTATAACTCTAATTAAGGGTGCGTCTGATCATCCCTTCCAACGTCTACAGCCCGAACGGCGGCGAATTCTTGCACTTGATGTCTGGTCTTGACGTCAATACGTCAACCGCGTCACTGTCAGAACCGCGTTCCGACGTCAGTTCAGGAAACAGCAGCCCTGGCAACAGTGCCGGTGACAGCGATGGCCATCCTGGCAGCCAATATTCTTCGCCTTCCCCCACCATTTCGCCTTGTACATTAGGGAACGAGCCGCCCCCAACGACAATGCCAAGTTCAAGCGCTTTGGCATATGCGCTTCAACACCGATCTCATCACCACCCGCACCTTCACCATACCAATGCTAACACCGGAACCTCGACACATGCTCAGCACCACACGGTTCCGTTCTATTACGTCCCTGCCAACGACACTGGTGCGATCTACGCTGCCGGACAATCAACAACCGAGAATGCCGGACCTTCTCCCGGCGTCGACCCCGGTTCTGGCATGATGGATTTTATTCCCAGCAAGTTTGGTTTCAACGGTGACATGCCCGCCCTTTCTGCGAACGGCCATTACACCCACCAACTTCCTGGGATGGTGTCCAACATGGAGGTATACGCGGCGTATGGTGCTGCCCCAGTGCCTTCTTCGGCAGTTAACGCGTCTTTTCTGGCCTGAAGAACTTTCCCCCTTTTTTGTCGGACTATCTATCGTCTCGAGTTTGCTGCCTGCTCTGTTGTAATCTTTCGTCCCTCCCTTTTCAGCTCTCGAGCGTCGACCCTCATTCAAGTATGATACACCGCCGAACGATTGTTCATGCTCTCTCCCCTCATGTCTAGCAGCTCTGTCACTCAGCACCCACACCCTCTCATCTTGTGTTGTACCACCTCATGTAACCCTCGTCGGCACCCCTGCCCTGTCTCTTTCTCCCTTTCACCGCCACAAACGAACACCGCCAACGTCATCGTTTCGATATCACACTGAACGGCTACCGACAACGTCCGTTGGTCTCTCGCCCGTCTGCTTTCCCAACGGTCGTCTACTTTCACGAACAACGCCGAAGTTCGCCTTGTTTCTCTTGTGGTCGACACAAGGACTTGATCCAACTCTACTGACTCTATTAATTGCACCCACCCTCCGTGACTTCGAGTCTCAGCTTCCGTCTCTTTCTGTATATTGGCTTTTTTGCCTGCCGTTCCTTTGTCATTCCTTTCTTCCGTCTGCGGTTCCTGTTTGTTTCTCTTCCTTGTTCTTTCCTCTTTGATACCCGCGACCTCTTACACAGTTTGCAAACGAACGGTTACACCTTGCCTCCACAAACCTTCCACTCCTTTCAAAGACACTCTTTTCTTCTCTGACGCCATGGTTCGTTGTCCAGATACCGGGCATGGTCAGTGTACGTATGTCATTCGATTTCGGCGGTCATGTCGTGCGTGGTTTCTCCAGATAACCTAGTCTAACTTGGCTATTCTGCCTACCAGTAATACCGGTTCCCCCTAGCTATTCTAATCATCATCATGTACATACGACGCAGATGGGGAAAAAATAATTTGGGGGTATCTGTGCGATAATGGCAAACGCGTGTTCACCCTCTTCTTTGTTTTGCCGAGATCAGATTCGATGTGGTTTTGCAGGATGATGTTAAGTTTATTTGCGTCGGATCGGTATCGCGTAACGCTACAGCTCCCGACGTATCCCTTTTCGGTTTTTCTCGGGCGCAGGCGCTTGAACGTGGGTGGGCGTGAGAAGAGTCTCGTAAAGATGGCTTGTTTTTCTGATTATCCTTCGATCTCGCTTGTGGGTGTGAGAGATTGTGCACAGATCTTTCGGACCATCGCGAAGAGAGCGAAGTGGTACAACGTGGCACCGGATGTATTGTTTGCCGAATCCAAGCCGTAGGGGGCATTACGACACAAGTCCGTTATCGTGTCATGGAGCAAAAACTCATCATCATTCAGTCGACCTGACCTATCAGGACCTGAAGAGAACAAAAACGAGGTGGTCTAGGCTTTCAGCCTCGTTCACACGCTTACTCCAGAGAATGAACGGGAAAGAATATAAGAAATGTGGTTTGTAAACCGGTGGGCGATGCCCTGACGCAGAGTCCGCATCATCGATGAGCGCTGAGCTGTCTGACATCTCATTGCACGCATCAGACACCTGGATGGAACACCCAATGACGGTCAAAACCATATGACCGGATCAGATTCCGGTATGGCAGTTCCTCGGTCAACATATCAACCCAGGGTCAAGTCATCCCCTTTGCAGTTGGGCCATCCCACAGGTTGCTCCACTGCCATAATCGACCCAAAGCACCCGTGAAGATCACAAGGACAAGGGAACCGAATAAGCGTGATATGGCGGACACCCATAGCACTCGTTCTTATTGACCTTGACTCAGTGTAGGACATAGCGATGCACCTCTGTGAGTCCAAACAAGCAGGACAAGGAGAAGAACGGGATGCATCATGGGAAACGGAAACGCAAAAGCCAGCATCCAAACGCGTTAACGTCGGCGTAATGAAGTAATCGCCGAAGCGTTGATAGCTGACGAGATAGTGAACAAGCTCGGCGATCTGAGGGGAACAATCTTTGCAGGGCTGCAAGAAGAGGTTTGACGTAACCACTTTGCGATTAGTGTCCCGTACGTCTGCTAGAAGCGCGAATTGACGGGCATTGAGATCATGGCGAAACATTTGCGCGAGCCACATGACGCTGTCCTGTACGTCGCTCTATTCAAAAGCCGAGAAGTATCCGGGACACAGATCCCGAAGGTGTTCTAGGGTGAATTGTAACCGGTATCTTGTCAGGCGCCATGGACAAGTTCGAGATGGAGTGGGGCTCGGGTTCACCGGCGAGATTGATACGAGGCGGGTGCCCGTTGGAACGGTGATGAAGAACGTTCCAGATAACCAAGACACCTGATC